>JXCR01137709.1:50264-61833 GCA_002079205.1 Phalaenopsis hybrid cultivar | reverse complement strand
TATATATATATATATATAAACATGTGATCGGTTTCAACTAGTAGGTAATATTTTGAAAAGAATGAAATGCCCTTGAATTTTACTTAGGAAGTTGAATTTTTTTTATGTATGGAGATTGGATTTTATGAGACATTTATATATTCATTTGGAAATATTTATATAATAATTTTAATAGGCTATGTATAAAAAAATGGATTGAAGAAATAGCTTTACTTTGATGTGATGCTTAGAGTGTTTCAAAATTTTTAAACAAAAATATTTTTACAAGATTTGGAGTCCAAGAGTAATCATTATTGATGAAAGATCTTATTTTAGGAATAAAAGAATTTAAAATGTTGTTGAAAGTATGGTATTATATATAGGATTTCAACTGCTTATCATCCCAAGATTAAAGGTCTAGTAGAAGTATCTAATCTTGAAATTAAAAGAATTTTGGAAAAAACTGTAAATCCTAATAAAATGGATTAGTCTGCTAGATTAGACACTACATTTTGAGCTTACAGGACAACCTATAAAACACCTATATGAATTTCCCCATATAAATTTATTTTTGGGAAGATATGTCACTTTCTAGTAGAATTGGAACATAAAGCTTATTGGGCTATTAAGGAGTTTAATTTTCAATTGAAAGATGCTAGTTAGAAAAAAATATTGCAACTTAATGAGCTTGAAGAAATTAAGAATGAATTCTATGTTAATGCTAGTATACCTAAAGAGAAAATGAAAGAATGGCATGATTGAAAAATAATTACAAAGGAATTTGAGCCTCGACATAAATTTTTACTATATAACACATAATTGAAATTATTCCCTAGAAAACATATGTCTAGATGATCAGGGCCATTCACTATTGTAGAAGCTTGTTCCTATGGAGTTGTTAATTTTGAAGATCCAAAGATTAAAAAAATATTTAAAGTAAATGGGCACAGACTGAAACCATATTTTGATGGTCAAACACCAAATTTTAATGAGATTGTAATGTTGGGTCACCCATAGTAAAAACTGAGAATGTCGGGTTGACAACATTAAACCAAACATTATATGGAAGACAACCCATAGTTATCTTTTTTAATAATGCGAATATGTTCTTATAAGTAATAGTATATATATCTATATTTAAGCTCACTTTATGAATTTTGTGTACTTGGGAAATTTACATATTAAGAAAATACATTAAAACATATTTAATTACTGAATTATATGAAAGATTTGAGAGTTATTTGGACCGTAAGAAAAATGGTACAAAATTCTATTCTGGTGCCAAAGGCGCCAAAATTGGTGCTAGAGGCGCCAAACCACAGAGAACCGGCACCAGAGGTACCAGAATTTAGCAGCAGCGGCATCGCATTTATCGAGGTAGTTTAAAAGACTCTAAAGGTGATTTTTGGCAATTTTGGATGGACTTTCTTCCTTTTAACTCCCACAATCTGTATTTTGGAGTTCATTAAGTCAGTAAAATTAAAGAAAACTCACCATTTACAAATCTCATGGCTTCTAACTCTATAAGAACTTCTATATATCAAATTTTCAATAGAAGAAAATTCATCAGTTTCGATGCACAGAAATTTTATGATATGGTTCTCTTGAAGAAGAGATTTATTAAAGAAAGAGGATTTGTGAATTGAAGAATCAACACACCAAGTACTTGAGTGGAGGACTGTGCAGAAACACTGGGAAGTGTTATGCTGACACTGCTGCAGTTGTTGCTGTGGTAAAAGAGTTTTATGCTAATTTTCATTGAATTAACCAGGGAGTCATCTATGTTCAAGACAGGTGGATACCATTTACTCCTTTAAGAAAAAAATGATTGGTTTATGATTGAAAGCATCCCAATTTGTCATTATGCCAATTTGGTCCATGCAAGTGATAACATGAATGAAGTATATCGATTCCTAACTAATGAAGATGCAGATTGGGAGGCAAGAGATAATGGACATTAAGTTTTGTTTCTTTATTATTAAATTCTGCATCAAAGACATGACATTTCTTTATTTCAGCAAAACTTCTTCTTACCATGAAAATCATTAAAGTGACCAATGAAAGCGTTATCTTGAATTATTATATTCAAAATGGAAGACCTATTGATGTGGGTGCTCTAATTATAAAGTCTATTTTGGGTTTGATTATAAATGGATCAACTTATGGGCCGGGACATCCATCTACCATATTTCTACTATGTAGTTAGTCATAAGCACATTATGAAATTTGGGAAAATGTGTTTCTTTCTTAGAAGCCCATGGACCCAGAGATTTGTTGTAACTGCGTAGGAAATGGGAAGGAAAATAATATGAACATTCTTATGGACCAATCATCTCAAAATTCATCTACTATTCAGCCCCACTTTCCTTATAGTTCACTTGTTATTTTGAAAATGATCAAGAAATTGGAGAAAGAGGTACAAAATATTATTAATTCAATTGGAAACATTTCTGATCTATTTGATATGTTGGATTGGAGGATGAAGGAACAATTCAAACATACTAGGCTCCTAGGAGAAGGTATGGCTCATATGTTTAAGAAAAAATGGTTAAGTTGAAGAAGATTCATTAAACAAATTACCTCATCGTCCTATTTTTAACTTATATGTATACTACCTATACATGGAAAAAATTCAAGATGATGAAAGTGACGAGGATGTGTAGACCCTCTAAAGTATAGAGATCGTAATTATGAGAGCATCTGTGCATTATGTGTTTGTGTTTGATTTCCTTTATTTTCATTATCAAACTTTATATGTGTCTAATGCTAAGTGTTTGATATTTAGTATTCAGCATTAGTTTGTATGGTGTGATTTTGAGGCTGAATTTGATGTTGTGGTTTGAAAAGTGTTGGTTTGAAAACTGGTAGATTTTATATATAAATATAAGTTTTGTGTTGTTTGTGAAAATATATTCTTAGAGAATTATTTAATTATGCATATTAAAGTTAATTTAGTCTAATTAAAGGTTGGCGTGGTTTGCTATACAACAGATTTAAAAAAAAAATGAAATCTGAAATTTTTGGTGTCAACTCCAGTGGCGCTAGTTTCCCGAAAACATCTAGATCAACTTAAAACCACAAATTTTAACAGTGGCGCCAGTCTCCTACCTCTAGACTAAAGCAGAAACTCAACTTAGGGCTTGTTATTTCTTGGATATGAGATTTGAAAGCTTAAAAGTTTTGGATTTCATCTTCCTTTGGTAAGAGCTTCACTTTAACTCATAAATTTTTTATTTTCACCATGGATTTTTTCTAAATTATGGAAATTCAAAAATTTTGTGGTTTTTGAAGAATTTTAAAGAGAATCCATGGTGAGAAGTTACTTACCAAGTAATTCTATTTTTGAAGTTTGATTTATGATATTGTGCATTTATTTGGATTTTAAGTAAATTTATCTAGAATTTACCATGGCTCCAAAATTGAAAAGAGGAAAGACTTTGGAAGTTTTTGATTCAAGATGATTTGTTAACTTGGGAACTCAATATAATTACAATACTCAAATTGTTACAAAGAAACTAATTCAAGAGCGTATGTTTTCAAACCCAAGAGGTTCTTCTGAAAGTTTAATTAGAGCTTAAAACTGGTAGACTTTCTGCTACTTCACCGCATCAGGAATTGTTCCTATCGTTCGTGAATTTTATGTAAATCTCCGGGTGACTTTAGATGAGCAAGTATATGTTAGAGGTTAAAATGTTGAATTTTCTTGAGAAAGGTTTAATGTGTTATACCAGTTGCGAAACAAGTTTCATTGTGAGTATTCTACATTTGTGGTTACTGATTCGTCACTTGATGAAGTTATTTCCTATTTTAATGGTGGAGGGGGAGTATAGAAAATTAATAATAATTAGAAGGTAAATTTTTCCACTTCTATGTTACAATCTAAATTGTGGCATTATTTTATTTTTGTAAAACTACTTCCATCTGTTGACCTCATTTTTAGTTGAGGTCTAGTGTTCCTCTTTAGTAGCCTAAGGTCTAGCCATAGGACTTTTGGTTAACTATTCCTAGAGAACTAGAAAAGGAACCCTCACCATTTGAAATTCTAAACTCCTCTTTACTAAACTTGAAGTTCTACATATTGGTCCTAACCTCTAGCACTTAGTAGGTGGGGTCTCTATGGGGGAGCTCAAGAAGAGTACATATAGGACTGTTGGACCTTAGGGTTGGCCCTGGGTGTTGGTTTAGAGCTAAGGCACTCACCAGCAATCACCTCACTCACAACCACTCACAAGCACAAGCCAAAATTTCTCGACTTTGGTCCCTTGATACTTTTGGGATACACAAGTAGATGGTCCCCTAAACCGACTAGCTTTAGGCTAGGATTTAGCTAAGACTAGTACATAAAGGACCAAAAATGGGGTTTTCATTGGTCCATGACTCATTTATGGTGGTTGGGACCCCAAATCTACCAAAATGCCCAACTTAGCCTTTTGCCCCTAAACTCCCCCAAATTACCTAGATACCATTGAGACCCTAAATTTTCCCAAAATTCTCAAATTTACCCAAAATACCCAAATTTATTCAAAAATCATTTTCAAACCTTTTGAAAATACCCAAATTACCCAAAATCACAAAAAATTGCCAAATTACCAAAACACCCCTCCTTAGCCCAAAATTCAAAAAATTTAAAAAAATCCCAAAATTCCTAAAATACTCCAAATATTCCCAATTTCACTTTTCTCAACTAGCACATGACCCAATTTGGCCAATTTGACCATGTTGACCAAATACCCTAAAATTGTTTTTAAAGGCCCAATCTCCCCAAATCCACCTCAAATGTCTTTTAAATTGGTCCCATTTTCCCCCAATTTCATAAATAAAATCAAAATAACCTTCCATATGACCAATATAAACCAAATACAAAATCAATTGGCCCATGATTTGTGCCCAATTTTGATCAAAATCAAAAGCCCAAATTTTGGCCACATGACCTAATCTCACCCAATTAAATTCATAGCCCGCTCAATTTGTCATAATTCATGTTGCAAACTCTCCATAAAAATCCTAAACATCAAAATTGATATTTAATTGGCATTGGTGATGCCTCAATTTCATTTAATTTCAACTGAAATCCAAAAATCCCCAAACTTGCCCCAAATTGGCCATGTAACAAAATTTCACCAAATTGATTGCCTTAGCCCCAAAATTTCCATTCCATTCCTTCATGAAAATTCTTTATAACATCTCCCTTGATCATTTAGACCATTCAATTGAGCCAAATTCCCAACCTTAGCCCAACCTAGACCCAAGTCTAGTTCGACATGCACAAATTGACCAAAATCCCAAAATCCTTCAAATTTAGCTTTCAATTGAACTCAAAATCATTTCAATCCTTCACCAAAAATCTTCATTACAATCATCTACACAATTTTTATTAATCAATTGGGCTTAAGGTCATGGCTAGCCTAGCCCAAACCCAAGTTTTGGTCATTTGTACCCATATTAGACCCATGCACTAAAGTTAGCCTAACCACCCCAAAGCCACCAAATTAATGTCTCCACAACCATTAATTGGACCCTAGTGACCAATATAAACTCCATAAGACCACCTAAGTTAAGCCATGGACCAAAGGTTCCCTAAATTAAGGGATTTCATTCCATATTTGCTTAATCTTAAAATATTTTTGCCAAATAAAAGCCCAAACCCATTGAATTGCTGTGACAGATTCTTCTGAGGTCCCTGAGCGCTATGGCCACCTCCACTGGCCTGGTCGGCTAGCCTAGTGGCCGAAAAACACCAAAACTGTAAGCTACCCCCATGGAATCAAACCCATTTAAAACCTAAAGGCCATCTCATCCAAATTAAATATTAGAGCCTCTCTACCCTCCACCTAAGCATCACTCTTCATGCCCTCATTTGCCATGGCAGTAAGCCTTAAGCCATTTTTATAAAAAAGCTCACCTCCATGACCATGGAGGGAGTGCTGAAATTTTCTTAGAGAGAACCCTCCAAATTGTTCCCAGAGACTCTTTGAGACCTCCTCTGCTTAAGCCAACCACTTCCCCCAATAATTCCCACTATGGAAGCTCAATTTTGAGCTCTAACTTTTGCCAATAGACAGGACAGAGCTCACGACACCTCCAAAGTACATATACCTCAAAGTAAATTCACCCACACCTTCACCACAGTGAAATTAGGAGAAGCCTCATCAAATCCCCCTTCCTCAGAGACCCTAACATAGCTCTAGACCAACACCTGAAATCGATCTTGGGTGAATTCATACGTACACCTTTCACCACAGCAAGAGGCTTAATCCTTAGCCTCCTTAGACCTCCATGAACAGGCCGAGCACCTCTGATTCAAGCATCCCTTCTCAGATCAAAGGTATTGAACTTCTCCTCCTCCCGATCCTATTTTTATTCTCCATTTGATTAGGCTTAATTTATTTGCATGAATATCTTATGGATGTGTTCGCCTCACTTAGATGAGTCCATAAGATCAAACCCCATGAGATTTGGTTGAGTCTAGAGGGAGATCTAAATGTTTTAGTGTGGATGGTTCTCAGGTTAGCCTATTTGGGGACGATGATAGGGAGTTGTTCGATCACGCGTTTATCTCATCAACGGACGAGATGAAGCCATACAACACTTCGGTACATAAAGCGCGGGTCGAGTCAGCAGCTACGTGGATGGCAGAGTCCAACCAGAGCGCGCCATGCATGTTTTTGAAGTCGCCTAGGATCTAGTTACCGTCGCGCATTTAAATAGATAAATAGGGAATTAAATATATAAAAAAATGATCCCTAAATTAAAAAATTCGTATTTCGGTGTACAAAAATCACAAAAAATAAAATAAAAATATCCACTTGCTCAGTGAGTAGAGGAGAATAATGTGAAAATAATTTGAAGTGCATTTGATAAATTTTTTATTTTTAATTAATTAAATATTGTTTTGAGTCTTTTGATTCTCCACACATGTAGACATTTCACCATGACTTGAATTTTTAGCATGTTGTTGCGTCTATCTTAGGGAACATTCCCTTATTTTTCCAAAGTTAGAGCAGATCTCTAGACATACATCAATATTTTTCAAGTTTATGTCTATTATTTGCATAAACTAATCATAATACTTATCATGTTACTTAGAAAATTCCAAGAAAATTTTGGAAGGTTTGATATTACCTGAGAACACTATAGAAAATATTTCATAGGTTAAGTCATTAAGAATGCACCTAATTTCCACCAACCCTAAAACACAGAAAAAAATAAATTTCGGTAACACGAACATTTAAATGACTTGATTTTTAATCTCCGCTAAGACTCAAAGTTCAAAGAACTTCACATAAAAATTTCAAAATATTTGGAGCTTAATTAATAACTCAAATTGATTTTTCAAGTTAATAGATATTTTTAGTACTAAAATGATTTTTAATAATTAAAATATAACTCAAAAAATAATAAAAATTTATTTTTAGAGTTCTCTGTGATCAGTGGAATTTTCTAAAAATAAATTTGAAATTAAAATAAAAATTCCATTTTCAAGCCTATTTTTAATATTTAAATAATTAAAAAATATAAAAATAACAAAAATAATAAAATTCATGAAAAAGTTCTAAATTATTTTCTAAGCACCTAGGAACAATTGGAATACTTTTCCTAATTTTCTAAGTGAAGATATTGAATTTTGAAACTTAAAATAATTTTTAAAGGCTAAAAATGGACTTTCGCTAAAATGATTCTAAAAATTCAAAGAAAAACTAAAAAAAATGTGAAATTTATTTCTATATCCCTTGACATTAGAGAGACTTAATAAAAATATAAAACTTAATTTCCACGCTTAAAATATTTTATAATTAATAAATACTCCAGAACTTCAAGTAATTCTTAAAATTCAAACAAAATTCAATAAATCATGAAATTTGGCCCCAATGCTTCTCTTGTCCAAGTCTACCTCTAGTAAAAATTTCAGGGAATTGGGCTTTTCCTTGGTCAAGTTATGGAATTTTCTTTGAAAAATCTTATTTTTGCATTAAAATAAATATGTAAATTAAATTAAATTTTGAAAAATCATTTTTTTCCTCTGATGTCTTAATTGAACCATGAGTGATGTGGGATAAAAATCTCAAAGTTATTTAGATTAAATTTGCTAAATTATGAAGTAATAGAGCCTTAGGGGCAAAATGTAATTTCGGAAATTTAGCCCTAATTAACATTTAGAATTTATTCCAGAAAGGGAAATGGGTAACCTTTGATTCTAATTAACATATTTAGATAATTGAAACACAAGGGTATTAATTGGTAGAAACCAATCTCACTTTTTTTAATTAAATGACAAATTTGTAATTTCCTTAAATTATTAAAATTTGAAAATTTAGTCAAATAAATGATCCTAGACTTTTAGGGGTATAGTTTTGGGTGTTAATAACTCACTAATCAAATACCGCTATTTGATGTTCAAATGACTTTCAAAAATAAATCATCATCATTTAAAATTCAATCACTTCCAAAATATATACTAAGACATCCACCAAAACCTTAAGGGCTTAGTAGTGACCTAGGCTAAATTAAAGATGATTAAATGAGGATTAGAAAAGAGAACATGATGAAAATTGAACATCTTTAAAACACTACAAGCCGAAATTAAAAAAAATAGGCTAAGTGTTTCAATAGTGCTAACTTACCGCTTTAAGGGTCTTCACTCACATATTTCTCAAATTAAATTATAAGTGATAATTACCCTACTCTTAGGGATAATTGAAACATCAATGTTCATTGAGTATTAAAGGTATTTATAGCGCGTGTTATTAAGAAACATAATAAGTTTAAGTAAGCTCAAGACTTTTCTCCAGGCAGTGAGAGGGAAGCATGGACCTGCTTCTTTCTCTAGACTTGTTGGAAACCTCGGAGGTCTACTAAACTTAATATGTTTTGCTTAAATCATCCTTAATCAAACAAATAGAAACCCACCAAGATATGACCAGGGTTAGGTAGGTCACCAAAACTTTACTTTTCTCCTTCACAAAAAATGCTCTGGCATGCGTTTTGAGTTTCAGGTGGTGGAATGAGAAGACTCGCCACATACGCTTTTACAGTTTACAGCACTGTCTTTCTTGTACTTTCATATTGTACTTTTGATGTTGACACAAGCTTGCATGCTAAACAATGTTGTCACCCTGCATGAAAACTAAAACTGTCAGGATAGCCATAAAACCAAATCCAAAACAAAAGCTAAAATCAACCAAGATAAAATTTACCGCCACAACATTCAAAATATAAAATAACTCAAAATTTAATCACAAACATCACACAAAACAACAACTACAACTAAATTAAGATGTCTCTATCGGATGATCGGGAATCCCTCGGAGGAGGTAACCTACGGTTGTCAACGAGGCTTCCCACGGTCTAAATAAAATTATGGAACTTATTAAGTTGAATTTATTAAATTCATTTGGACTAAGTAAATCCAATAGAAAATAGTGGTGCCGGAATGCAAAAATCGTAGATCTTAACCGATGTCGCTCTAACCAACTTTAACATCCCCCATAAAATTTAAAGAACTACAACCATAAGGCTACCTGATTTTACAACATAACTGGACACCCTATAAAAATCAAACTCATCACGGTAAGGAGCTTGGAGATAACATGGTGGGCAACACGGCTATCTTCAACAGCAAAACCTGTCTTCCCTAGCTAAACCAAATTCCATTATTAGCAATAAATAACAAGCTATAGAATTCTGAGGTTGTCGTTTGTCAAGATATAAGCCCTTACATCTTCCATGCTATTTGTGTGATCGTTTCACACGAATGTAAAACCTAACAAAAAAAAACTGCTGGATGAAACACTTAAAGAATTTCTCCTCAAAACCAAAGCCAAATCATAGGATAGACTGGGATATCACTGAGGTTCTCCTCCAAATCCATGACATCCCTTAATTCTTCCTCCTTTGGAATCTAAAAATAAAATGCTCCAAACTTGAGCCAATCCCATTTCACACCTCTCTGTCCGATCTCGTTGAACAGTCCTATCCTTTAACCTCCTTGAAGATAATAATTTATGATTTTTATCGAAAGTTTTCTTAGGTAGCTTTGCTCATTTAAGATGTAATTAACTATATGAGCTTGCCCTTATAAGAAGATTTTCCGAACCCAGCTTAATATAAACCCTATTTAATCATTCATATGAAACAGGGGAATTTTTTGACAAATAAAATGGTTTCACAGACCAAACGGACAACATATATTTCTTAGTTTACTTGATCAAGCCTCATTTTCAAGTATTGTATTTATCCTTTGGGATAGATACAGGGTTTGAGGTACATCTCTCCTTCATTTAAACTATGAAAAATATGGGGTCAGTCTGATTTCATATTTTTCTAAATATGAAAATGTACTTCCGAAGTGGGCGATGGGATTTTGATTCTGGTGACCGACAGTTTTTTACAGGCAACTCCTCAAAAAAATAGTGTCGACACCATTGAATCACCTTAGCAAATTAACTAAAGAGAGAGCAATATTAAATTTTTGCATGCAATAAATGAACCCTATTGATATTGGTGCTCTCATTTATCAGAATGCTCAGAGTATTGCTAAAGGTGGAACCACTAGTGGTTTAGGCTATCCTGCCCCGATTTTCACCTTTCGTGAACAATCAAAAGTAGAGTTTGATAAAGAAGAAGAAATATTACAACCACTTAAACCAATTGGGAGACCCATTGTTCACAAATTTGAATCATTTGTTCAATCTAGAGCTGGAAGTGGAGGTAGTGATAGATCTTCTACATCAGCTGCAAGACCATCTACTTCTAATACTTATTCACTTAATAATATTAAGGAGAAATTAACGATTTAGCAAGCAGATATAATGACCACGCAAAATAGAGTAGGTAGTTTGGAAGAAAGGAATACTCGAAATGATGAATATAAGCAGAAAAGAGTTCAACATGATATTGCATATCAAGAGGCTATGGTTAGATATTTAAGTAGTGACCATGCTGTAGAATTTCCTACATGCCCCAGTTTTACACCTTTTGTACAAGATAACTTTGAAGACTTTGAAGAGGAGGAGGAAGAAGAAGAGGAGGAAGATGATGGCTGATGAGTTGTTGGGTTGCTATCTGTTCTCATTAGTTGTAGTTTATTTCATTTTATTGTTGTTGTTATGATTTGGACTTTGATGTGTTTTGTAAGTGGTATTATTGAACTTGTTTGTGTGTAGATATAAATTGTTGGTTTTTATTTCAGTATTTTTTGTTTATTTAATTTACAACTTATTTTTTAAATTAACCTTTTCTTAGCAAATTCTGTTCATATATCATGTTTCATTTAATGCTTTAAATCTTGTACTTCTTAAATTAGTAACTTTAATGTGTCAGAGCCAAGTTTCATGTTCAGAACCCTCTACAGGTTAGTCTTCTTTATATGCATTTAAGGTTTTCTTTCCACCTACATTTATTGTATTGAATGCTTTACTTATTAAAAAAAAATCTAAGTTTGGGGGAAAGAAAATTTTCTTTAAAAGAAGTAAATTAAATTTTATTTATCCTCAATTAGCTATATTTTTAAAAAATTAATTTAACATGGCCTTTTCTATTAGAGGCTAACTTTAGATAACTATATATATATATATATATATACATATATATA
>JXCR01137709.1:30712-50189 GCA_002079205.1 Phalaenopsis hybrid cultivar | reverse complement strand
TATATATATATATATATATATATATATTAAATATTATAGTAAATTTAAGTAAAAATCATGAATAATGAAGACCTATTCTAGAGTTAAGATATTTAGTATGAAAGGATAAGGCTGCTTTTTCTATTTAAGGTAAAGGAAATTGTTAGAAATCAATCCATTGATTATTAATATCCGAGAAGCCAGAGAGTAAATTGGATTCATGAGTATAGGAATACTTTCGCCCAAGGTAATACTGATATATAAGTTGCATCTTTTAATACTTGTAGGTTTGTTGGTACTAAGTTTTGATCTATATGTTAACAGTGTGATAATGTTTATAATAATATCATACAACATTTTTTAGGTGTGATATAATATCTAGAGACAAATTATTGGTTGTTATTGTTGTCTTTCCAGCTAGTGGTTGATCTAGTTAGAAAAATGAATTGATTAATATCAAGAAAACTTTTATGTTGTATAGCCTCAAAATTTGAATTTTTAGTGAAGTTAAGTCGTGAATGTCATTGACTTCCTAATTTCTTTTTTTATTTCTTTTTTTTATTGAAATCAAGAAGAAGATTAAATGAAGGAAGAATAATATCTAATTCACTATTTTCTTCAAGTTGAATTGTGATAACTATATGAGAGAAGAGAGGATCTAAATGAATTGGATTTGTATGTTGTTTAAATGCTACTTATTATGTTGATTAATATATGTATATGTAGTTTTTTATTTATTACTATAAACTACACTTCCTTCATTTAATTTTACTCTAACTAGTATATGTCATAAAGTAAAAGACTGGTCTAAGTGTCAATCATAATTTGGGTTTAGATTAAACATTAATGTTTGATAACATAGATTTCCTTCAATATCTTCTAATAAAGCATCATTTTTTGAATGTATAATTATCTCATCATAAATCCATAGAGTAATATCATAATTAAGATCTAGATTACACCAAAAAAATATATGTTTATATTTTTTAGGGGTTTTAATCCTTTCTAAATCTTGTTGCTTTATTTGTTGATTGTATAAAGGTATTCATGTACTTCCTTCAGCATTTATTATATCAATGGTATGTTCTTCCTAACGAATACTCTAATGAATACTTTGTTTTCCAAATGAAAGTAGGCATATCAAAACATTCTTTGGTTCTTAAAGATAAATTTCATTTTCTTATTTTATTGTAAGCCTCTTTGGATAATGTAATATGTCTTTCAAATTCAATAGAGTTGTCACTATGTATATCTGATTGAATATTTTCCTTTATTAATCATAATATTATATTCTTCTATTCAATTATAAGAATAGTAAATATTTATTATGTATTCTTTAGTATCAACTAATTCATAAAGATCTTCTTTGCTATCTATGTCAGAAAATTGAAAACTGTCTCTAACTCATTTTCATTTACAATTGCTACAGATTTCACATGACTCACATTAGTTATTTGGGGGCATTTTTTTGCAAAATTTCCTTCCTATTTATAAATCCAACATTTACTAATTTAAACTTTTTTATATTTTTATTATTGTTGGCCCAAATATCCTTTCTTTCTAAAATTTCTTTTATTAGGATTAAAATATCTCAAGGAAAGAGCCAGCGACCGAAGAGTCATCCTCTACCCTTCGGTCCTCTTTGGGATTGGCCGAGTGATTGACCACATTCTCCTTGCTTATTATGGTGATGGAATCAGCTGTATTGGTCTTGGAGTTGAACCTTTACCATCATTCCCCAATAGTTAGTCTATAATACGAGTGATTGACCACATTCTGCATCAAAAATATGTTCTAGAAAATATGATGAAAATTTTCATAACCTTAAAGATTGAGTCTCCTTATAACAAAAAGCCAATCCACATCGGTCCACTTATTTTAATCCATACCAAAGAGCCAATCCTTATATTTATTATATATTCTTCAGTATCAGTTAATTCATAAAGATCTTCTTCACTATTTCTGTCAGAAAAATTGAAAATTTGCTTTAACTCATTTTCATTTATGATTGCTACAGATTTCACATGGCTTAATTTAGTTATTTGGGGGCATTTGTTTGCATAACATCCTTCATGTTTAGAAATCCAACATTTGCTAATTTTAACTTTTTTATAATTATATTATTGTTGGTCCTCATATCCTATTTTTTCTAAAGTACTTTTATTAGGATTAAAATATCTAAGGAAAGAGAAAACGACCGAGGAGTCATCTTATACACTTCATTCCTCTTCGGGATTAACCGTGTGATTGACCACATTCTCCTTGCTCTAGTATGGTGATGGAGTCTGTTGTATTGGTCTTGGAGTTGAGCCTTGACCATCATCTCCCATTAGTCAGTCTATAATCCGGATCACATCTTGTGTGTCAAAAATATGTGCTAGAAAATATGATGAAATTTTTCATAACCTTAAAGATCGAGTCCAAAGAGCCAATCCACATCGGTCCACTTAAGTGACACAATTCTTTCACCAAGCAGTTGTAGTTTTCTGTCTTTGAGACAGTGATACTTCACCAGCAACTTCTTGCCTCGGGATAATAGAGTTCCAGTGTCATCTCATGCGGGAGGATCACCCGGCTGGTCACGAGGCCCCGGAGGTGATTGGCTCAATGGACTTATAACTTGGTTGCCCAACCTACTCTTATCCACAACTTGATTCTTCTCCCACCAAAGATCATGAAGTGAGTTGGATGACCCCACTTCATCTATCCATTTGGCTACCTTTTGCATCTTAGAAGTCAGATTTTCTTCTTCAAAACATTTCCCTCTAGCCTCTTTATGAGCTCAGACCACTACTTTACCTCAAATCCCTTCTTTCTCTTGGGCGTTTTCTTTCCATCTACTCTTTTTTTCACCCTAAGACATGGTCACAAGGCAGATAGTTGAAAGGGCTTCCTCAACATATATGTGGAAGGTGCATCAATTGAAGAATTCTGAGCAATCATCTTGGAGAAGTCTTAAGAATCAAATAACTCAAACATGTAAACACAAAAGCAAATGTGGACAGCAAAGTCACCAATCATGTTTTATTTATAAGATTCATGGGCATAAAAATTCAGCGAGTGCAATTATTAAAAGCTCTGACATTAACAAAAGTGATTCTACTTTTACATTTAAATCTCATAATCTTATCACAGTTATCACTTTCAAGGTGCATTAAAATTAGAAAACTAAAATACGTATAGCAGAAATGCATATGCATGATTCTCAAGGAAATCCAAGGGCACAAGTATAAAGAATTACGATTATGCAGGAAAATCCCTAAGGGCCCATAAGCGAATGACCAAGAGCCCACAGGCGGAAGATCGAGGGCCAACATGCGAAAGACCAAAAACTCATTGGTGGAAGACCAATCAACCTCTTATAGAATGCCAAAGGACCTACCTAACTAGGTGTAGCCCCTTGATTAGGGGATAGAGATTAATCGAATGTAGGCCATCCAAACCAAAGACCAAGTCCAATTGAGCCAAGCAGACACAACAAGCTACCTCTCACCATGACCTGACTCAATGAAAGAGCTTAGCCTCCTCAACCATCTCAGAGGTGCCATTGAGATTCCTCATCGGGGCTACGAAGTCTCAATTGCATAATCACACAGAGTATCCCAGAATATCGCCTTATCAATGCGTGTACTATCTATTAGATTACGATAATTCATAATTTGCTCGATAACTTAGCATTTCTCTGCCGACATGAGTTCTATTTCAAGGGACCAATAGTTAGCAACAAGATTAGATTAGTAGATCATGAAATCCAAGCTGATCAGCTCAAATGAGGCCGACCTGACGAGTATTAAGCACCGACTATCAACTTCATTTCAACACAGTCAAATGAATCAGTAGCATCGAATGATTTCATTTTTTAGAGCCATAGGAAAGCCGAGCTGAAATCTTATATATGCAAAACACCTAAAATATCGCACAATGCTTCCGTTTAAGCCGGGGCAAAAATGTAACTTCATGTATTGTGCACCCTCCTCTATAAATAGGGTATCGTTTTAGAAGAGTGCTAATTAACAATTCAAATCACTGTTCATTATTCTCTATTTCACTTACTCTCTCTCTCTCTCCTCTCATCTTACTCTCATTAAATGTGATTCAACGACAAATTTGAATTCAACAATGAGAGTTCATCTTTTAATCATTCAAGCATGAAAAGTCCTAAAATAAATAAAAATTTTGTAAGTTCCAAGGAATTCATTACGAAAGTATATTTCAACCTCCTTTATGGATGCCGACAAATTAGCTTTACTAACGGCATTGCACAAATACGGTTTGAAAGCGTCTTATAGCTTGCTTTGTCGAATTTTATAAAGCTGCTTTGCATTGTTTAGAGCGGCAAAAAGCTGATAATTGAGCATAACTAGTGCAGTCCATTGAATCATTATATTGATTTTATATCACGTAACATACCAATAGATTAATGGAATATCAAATGAGCAGTGAAATTTTGCAGCGATAATAGAGTAATTTACTCTAACATGAACATATAGCTTGAAGACTCTTTCACATTATTGGAGAGATTAGATAATGCAAGACATTTTTAATTACTGCTTAAAAAGTTTTATTATTGTAATTGACGGCGACCGTTCACCGCCCTTCTAGCTTTTTTTATTGCATGTAAGGTGATCGCTATCCAATTGCAGCGAAGCTGATATCACAGTCCTGTTGTTTTAGATGGATTCAAACTTTTAATTGGATGCTAATAATGGCACAGTTTGGATGCATCTTATATAATATTGATTAATCCTTAAAAATAATTAAGTAGCTTTATGCTTCTTTTAAAATTCAATTTTAAAACGGGAGTACTGTCTTTAGCAGGGTTTCGTTCAACATCATGAATTAATCTGTACATTTAATTCCAAGTTATCTGACACTGCATTTTATTTACATTTGGAATCCTTTCATCGTTCTTTTGCTTTTATTTTACTTTCATTTTTAGAAGCCGTTTTTAATATTATCTCATAGAGCACAGAGACCATGCTTATTGTACTAGAAAATACACAAAATCATTTTTTGATGGTTTAGATTCTTAAACCTAATAAATAAATGATAAATAAAAAAATTTTAAATATTAGGATTTTTATTTCCTAACATTAATTATCTTATATCTTCAAAATATAAATATGCGATATGGTTAAAATGTCTCACAATTTATAAATTAAGAAATAAACCTTAACATTCAATTAAATAACTACAAAAGCATAATTCTGAAGAATGTTAAACCATTAAAATTTTTTTCAATTCCTTATATTAAGGTTATATGCCATGTTGGAACCAAAGGGGACCGAGGGGCAGTCACACCCATAAATTTTTATTAAAACTATAAAATATAATATTATACATTAAAAAAATTTGCCCTACTAAAACTGATTGCTCCCTACATTTTGCAATAAGGTATTTTAGTAATCATATATTTCTTTTAATAAAATATTTCTTTATTAGAGGACACTCAAACTGATGATAATGCTTCTAAAGTTGATAATAGTCCTCTAAAATTTTATGTACTCCAAACAGAAATATTTGATAGGAAATGATTTGATCTTTATCCTAAAATTCAGAGAATACTTATGGGATTATGCTCATTATCCAAGAGTTAGTGTCGAAAGAACATGTTGGATGTTAGGATCTTATCAACCAACTCATCCAAATATCCTGGAATATATGGACAAATATGTTCGTTACAAAAAAGTTATATTCTATTTCCACAATAGGAAAAATTTTCCTTGAAAATAAATCATTAATATTTATTGCAATATTTTATTTTTTCAAAGGCACAAGGTTGTTCACAATCAAATACTTTTATAGTTGGTGGATTTTAATTTTGAAAGAAATTATAGAGTGGTGGAAAATGACTATTCACAAATCGTATTTGTAAGGAATTAAATTTTACAAAAAACAAGATGTGTGATAAGTTGTCATAGCATGGTGAATTCATTACATCATATTGGTAAAAATTTTAAAAAGAAATTTTCTCAACAAATTGCAAGCGATTAACTTGATCTTAAAGTTGTATTATAGTTGATGAAGCTCGTAAAACGGGAGTAAATAACGATAGACTTGAGATTTTTTAATAAAGATGAATTTTTGAGCAATGATAGTTTGACGTAATTCATGTGGAAGAGACAAATGCATCAAATTTAAAGAAAAAAATATGTGATGCTCTCACCCATCACAATTTCAAAATTTACGATAATCAAGGTCAATTTACGATGGCACAAGTTATATATGAGACGAATGAAATGAGTTGTAAGTTTTTTTAATCAATTAATGTCATTGCATATTATATTCATTATTTGATAAAGATTACATTTGATATTAGTAGCATAATCAAAAGTTGTTATTCTTATTTGGCAATTTTTAACTTATCTGACGCTCATAGTTATTTTAGTTTATTCCTCCTAAAAGATAAGAACAATTTAAAATTGATCAAAAAAATAAAAAAAATAAAAATGATTATGGTTTTTATAAGAATTAATTTTGAAATTTAATTTTGATTTTGATTTTGATTCTGCCCCTTGTTATTTGGATCCCATATACATCATTTTATAAGAATTAATTCTGAGTAAATACAATTTTAATCATCATTCTCTTCTGGTATTCTGTGATTCACAAATCTTCTTTAATATAACCACTAAATACTACAAGGAAACCAATTATGATTAGAAAAAAGATTCATATAATATTCCAAAAGGAAAAAAAAAGGTGAAATTGTTTTATGAATTTCAAAATTAAAAGCCTTTCATTATTGAAAACAGAAAAGGTTATTAAACAAAACAGTTTTTTAAGCGGTCTTAAGCAAGACTGGGATGCATCTTCGATATGATGTGTACTTAAGTTGAAATTAAGTAGCAGCTAGCTTTATAGACTATGAGCAGGCAGGGCTTTAACGGGAAGGAAACGGCCAATATAGGACAGTTAATTAAAACACTATAACTTTCTGCTCAGCGTAGAATAACTATAGATAGTGATTCCTGACTCAGGTCAGAGAAAAAAAAAGAGAAAAAAAGTTGCGACGCTGGAAGCAGCAGGAAGCAGGAAGGTGGCCTCGAATGGAGGACGCTAATTAAGTGGTGTCCACTGCGGTCCTTAGCAATCCATGCTTCTAGGTCAAACTTTGGATTCTCTCAGAAAATAAACTGTGAGTCTGGGCACTATGTAAGAATTAATGAGATATAAACATAAAAAAAAAAAAAAAACGCAAAGGAAAGAAAAAAAAAAAAAGAAACCAACTTGTGCCTATATTTCCAAATTATGTATTTTATGGATTCGCACTTTTTTTTTATTTTTGAGATGTTGACTGAATAAACTGTAATTTAAGTAAGCCGAAAAAACGGCTGGAAAGTTGGCCGTTGCTGCGGACGCCAGTGCCCTCTACCGCCGGAACGATAATGATGTCTGGAAGACCTAATATTTTTACCTTCCTTGTGCTAGAAATGTTTGGAGCAAAATCTCTATTCCAAAAACGAAAATTTTAAAGTGCATGGTTATCTGTAATGCCACTATGATTATTTATCATCTATGATTTAAAAATATGAATTATAAGCTTCGATTGTTGAGAAAGGAATAATTAGTTGATCTTTACTCGAGAAAGATAGAAATAAAAGGAACGAAATTGAGTGAATATACTTCTTTCACAGCCTATTCACTATTCATTTCTATTTTTTTATTACATATGATGACGGTTATGTATCGAATGTAAAATTTACTAAAAATAGATTGAATACTTGTAATAAATGAAAATATAATAATAATACATTTGGATAAATAATAAGTGGTGTCACCATCAAATTTTTATTACCAAGTAAGAATCTGGTTGCATTTTGAGCAAGAATTATTTCAAATTAAAAATCATGATCATCTGAGCTCTGATTTAAACATGTTTATAATAAATTTTAGCACCTCAGCAAGATAAACTCAATGATGCCGAAGTGATCCTACCTAAAACCAAATGAGCCTAGATCAGACACTTGAAGTGCTGTTGAATGTTTTGGTGCATCACTTGGAAAGCTAAATGATCTCTAAACTTAATATGGTTATAGTTAAATTGAGTGGTTTGTCAAGGGAAATCTTGTTAGAGCCTAAGATCATTCAATTGTACAATTGAAAATACAATAAGAATACATTTGCATAAATAATAATTGGTGTCATACTGAAATTGTTATTCCCAGGCATGAATCTCGTTGCATTTTGAGAAGGAAACATTCCAAAATAAATTTCAAGGCCATCAGCGCCCAGATTTCAATAAGTTTATGATAAATTTTAGCATCGCAACAAAATGAACCCATTGATGCCAAGGTGATCCTATGTAAGACCAAATAAGCCTAGATCGAACACTTGACATGTTGCTAAATGTTTTGATGCATCAATTGGGAGGCTAAATGATCTCAAAACCTGTTATGCTAAATGTCAAATTGAGTGGCATTTCGTGAGAAATATTGTTAGCCTAAGATCATTCAATTATACGATCATTAAGGCACTTAAATATTAAAAAATGTTCTATCATCAAGAGATCAAATGCAAGCTGTCCAATGGAGTGTTTTGGAAAATTAGTGAAATTTTCCAAAATGCTCAACTCAAATGTTGTAAATATGCCCCCATTCTTTACCTGAAAGGCAACCAAATGAGTAGGTGTGCTGACTAATAACACATAACTCTTAACGTCTTGACGATTGTTAGTCAACAGTTTGTCGCTGACCACAAGTCATTGTTGATCATCATCAAGAATTGCTACATCCAATTGCAACCATTAAAGTGCAACAGTTTTCATAGCCAACTATGATGGCTTGAAAAGTTGTGGTGAAGAGAGTACACCGAATCACACAACTATACATGTCAAATAAAAATGTGGTTAAAGAGTATTGTGTATCGATCTCACGAGGAAAGTGTTGAGGACATTCTAGAGCGCAAATCTCTAGTTTTCTACACTTTTTAACCTAGTTTAGTGTGATCACAAAAAAGAGAAGGTTTTCTAAGATCTTACGCAAAAGCAATAATGAAAGATAATGAGTTTGGAAAAGATAGAAAACAACAACAGATAATTCTTATTGTTCAATGTAGGATCGTGCTACTATGATTTAGGTGATATGGGGATTCATAGTTTTCTTAAACTTAGTCCTACATGATAGATGTCAATAGAGATAGAAATTCTCCTTATGCTTATGCCTAAGTCAATAGAAGGCTAGAATACCTAAAATCCAGGCTTTTTCAATCCCCTTGTCATCCTAAAAAATTGGTCTGAACGCCTTACAAGGTTACAAAACCGGAATAAATTATCTCTATATTTACTCAGATTTTGTGCGTAACAATTTTGTTTTTCTATTCAATGAGCATGAGTCATAGATCACGAAATATGTTGGCATCCTAATTGATCAAATCATGGGTAAATGAATCTCAATGGTTAAAACAAGAAAAAAAAATCCTAATTCCTCAGGAAAATGATGCAGGGAAAGTAATTATCCGAATTAAATATAAATACTACATTTCATGAATCACAGAGGTGTGAAAGAAAATTTAGCTGCGCATATTGAAAAGAAGGTAGGACTTACATTCAAATGAAAGCATCATTACTAATAACACTAAATGGTAAATACTTATAAACTTCCACAACAGCTAACTCTTCTCTCACACAATAAACCTCCCAAAATATGTAAGAAATTACAAAGTAAAAGGTGGAAAAACATCCTAGGCACGTCAACCCCAAGAGAAATAGAATCTTAATAGAAAACTCTCCAAAACCCTTTCTTATTGCCCTCCGTCAATCTCTAGGTCTTTCCTTCTTCACAAGATGACTTAAGGAACATTTTTATAGCTTAAATGATGAATTTGGTACGAAAATTTCTTGTCAAAATAATTTCTCGCTCCGTTGGCATGGTCACGCTAGAAGTTAGTGTTATCACACCAGCCTTCTAAATCATGTGGTGTTGTTATGCCAAATGCAAGTGTGGTTACACCGCCTCTAAATTAATCAGGCATCATCATGTCAGATTATGGTGTCTTCCAGGCTTCGTAACCCACTTTAGGCTACTTTTGCATTGATTTTTCTCACTCAAAAAATGCTCGTATTAAACTCCAGTAACATGCAAAAAATCAACAAAAAACCTTCAAAATGTGTAAATCCATGATAAATTACAAAAAATAATAAGTAAAATGTAAGTTATGAAGCAGGTGATATTACATAAAATTGACCTATGTCCATGCCTCCAAATAATTTGCATTAATTGCTCTCAAGAATTCTTATAACCTAGCTAGGTTCCGATACAAAAAATAGGTACTCCATTAGGTTTCTAAACTATTTTGATTATTTACTGAAGTCAATTAAAAGTGCTTGAATAAAATTTCAAGATCAATTATGCTTAAAGAATAATAATTTGATCTTTTTCTTAATTCACTTCGTTGAGCCCTTACAAAATCACAGAGCTTCTTAAACTATTTTTGTTTAAAATATCTTCACTAACCTCATATATTATTAGAAAAATCTAAGTGGAATTTGCCACTTTAATATTCCAAAGGTAAATACATTGAAGAGTAGTCACATGAATCATAAAAATATAGTACAAAAATTCAACAGGTACAAAGCAAAGCAGCATTTTAGCTAAAGAAATATGTAAGAAAGCATTGTAGAATAAACATTTCACCGCATATATGGCTCAAAACATGTACAATAAAACATATCATAGGCAACTGACAGGGACAACCAAATACAAAAGTAAACTTATGCATGCTCCAAAAGGTAAGCAACAATGAAATAACACTTCCAGGATAACAAGTCATGTAAGATTAGTAGGGACAACAACATAAGACACACAATGCAAAATACTCAACAATGGAATAATTTCCAAATCCACCAAAACAAACACTCACACTACAATCCGCAAACATGAATGGTGTGCAACTAGTCACAGTTGGTCTCCTCCATATCGTCATTCAAGAGAACATAAAGCTTGAAGGTTGTTATATTTGGAAATATCACATATGAGAACAATTTATACACCTCTTAAATGCAGTGATGCTTATGCCCGTGCTACCGCTAGTGTTGACTTGCATAGGAGCTCTATACACTCTTACATGATGAAACCCTTATAGAGCCAGTAAAAAAGGACGTTCCGATGATTGCTTTTTGTGGTGCAAGAAATGTTCATCATAGATTGATGAAGAACTATTCCTACATTTATCATCCTACCCATCTGTCTAGATAAAAAATTTATAACTACCCTATCCCTTGTAATATCGATGAGATAAGGGGTGGAAAGAAGAAGGGCCACAGTGAAATAGTGCTATGAATGAGAGGTAGGCTTCAAATAAGTCAAGGCTAAGCTTTTAGGAGTCTCTTCCTCATCTCCAAATCGAACCTTCCACTGACTGGCATTTTCAATCAATAAAGTAAAAATCTCCTAATAGTCAAGAGAAAAAATGTGTTAAAAATCAAACTAGAGCATGTCAGTAAAACTGAATAGGCTGTTAATTATGGTTGGGTCAAATGGGAAAAGTTTCCTTCATATAAGGCTTTCACGCCATCGATTCTTTCACATTTTGTAGAATTAAAGGACTATTAGGACTACTATTGGGGCGTTAAGATAACTCAAACTCTTCCACCCACATCTCTTAATTACAACAGCCCCTTTTCAAGCATCAGAAAAAACCCACTCCATAATCAATTTTACAAATTTGGTCTAATCGAAACTAGATCTCACTTTTCCCTTCATTTTCTATGTCGTGAATCATGAAATACCGATAGGAATAAGGTGAACAGGAAATCGTGGTGTAATAACAACGAACAAATAGATTATAAAAAAGAGTGTGGCGTGATCATTAAGATGTGCAAGTTCTATAAAAATCATGAAGTAAAAATATTTTTAACAATGAAACTTACTAATGTCTAAAGAACCTTGTTCAATTTAAAAGATGCTGGTGAGAAATGATTATTGCAACAAAATGAGCTTGAAGAGATTAGAAATGAATCTTATAAAAATGTTAAGATTTATAAAGAAAAAATGAAAAACTAGCTTGATGGGATGATAATAAAAAAAGAATTTGAACCTGGATAAGATGTTTTGTTATATAATATAGGACTGAAATTATTTCTTGGAAAACTTAAGTCTAAGTAGTTAAGGCCATTTACTGTTATAAAAGTCTACCTATATGGAGTTGTGGATATTGAAGATCCAAATACTAGAATAAAATTTAATTTTAATGGACATAGGTTAAAATCTTATTTCATGGGCACAAAACAATTTTAAAAGTTTTTTTTAATGTTGGGTTACCTAGAGTAAAGATTGAGAACATCGGGCTGATGATGCTAAACAAAGCATTTTGTGGGAGGTAACCTATAGCTATCTATGTAATTATTTTAAATTTGTTTTTATGTAATATAAGCTCTTTTGATTAAATTCTATGTGCTTTGGAGACTTTCATGTTAAGAAAATACATACAAATATTTTAATTATTGAATTTTATAGAAGGTAAGATAGTTATTTAGACTTTACACAAAATAATGCGAAAGAGCGCATTAGCACCTAGACGTCTAAACTAGGACCTAAGTGCCTATTTTACAGATCACTGGCTCCAAGGCACCTAAATCTGGCACTTAAGTGCCACTTTCCAGAAAGCCCGACGCCTAAGCGTGATGCACCAATAATATATGTATTTTTAGAACTATATTTTATACTCATTTTTGGTGATATTGTGCTTTGAAGGAAGATATTTTTTATGTTTTGTTGCAGGTTGATGTGTTTTAGGACTTGAAGCAAAAAGGAGGAAAAAGGATGGAATTTTGAGTCAAAATGGCATTTTAGAGGAAAAACTCAGCACCGATGGTGCCAGCAAGGACGCCGATGGTGCCAGCATGAAACAGGAGTCCAGAAAAAACAGGGTGATCCCGATTGAATATAGTTGTAAAATTTATAAAGCTGATTCTACTTTACAACGGTGCTAAAAACTTGATGTGGTATTTTATTAATAATAACGTTAAGCACTTAAGATTGGGATTCTACGCTAGTATATGTATTGTTATCAAGCAATATAAGACTTTCTGTTTAAGTCCCAAATATCGATCCTATGAGGAAGATTTAAATTTGAAATGATAAATTTGGTAGGAAATTCACAAAAATCAAATGATATTATTGTCACTAATTTTGAATGTCTAAGATACTAACAAAACTAAATGATTAACTATTAGCAAAACTTAAATGGAGAGTTTAAAATAGTAATTACTAAACTATGTTTATGTGGTGAAGTTTTCTTATATAAAAAAGCATCTTTCCCACTAAAATGAGCTTTTTGGTGAAATGAGATGAGATAAATGGTTTAAATTAGTATTATGCCAATTTTAATTCTCTACCTTGATTCATTGTTATAGAAAATAATTAGTTAATATTAGGTTTAGTCCCTAAATCTGTGGCTAGGCTAGGAGAATACTGGCTCTCACTCTAGAGCTCTCACTTCTCTTCTCAGATTAGGTTTAGTCCCTAAATGCGTGGCTAAGCTAGGAGGATATTGACTCTCACTTTAGAGCTCCCACTTCTCTTCCCTTGAAGACTAACTCTCGCTTTAGTTCTTAAACACTAAGATTGAATTGAGAATTTTTAGTCTGTCACCCTAAAAAATCTCCAATTCTACACCCAACAAAGTATATTTTCATATTTATTTGCACTTAATTCCATGAATGAAATACTCCTTCATGGACTTAAATGTGATTCTCACTCTATTGTAGAACTCATACTCCTTTTCCCAGATCATATTTTTCACAACATATTTTAATTGTTTAATTAGTCAGATCAAAAAAGTAAATTAAGAGCGGACTTGAAAAACCATCAAAATTTATTTTAAATTTTAAAATTAGCACATCCAAATTATGTCTTCATTTCACCATATCTCAGAGTAGTGAGAAAGATAAAGGAAACTAATAGAACTTTATGAGAAAGATACAAAAAAATATAAATTTCATATATAAAAGAAAGTTCATATAATAATAATAAACAAACAAAACTTATCTGAAACTCTTTCTCAAAGCAAATCCCTTATAGTCTCTTCTTAGAAATGTAGGAAGAAGAAATCTCTCACTTCTCTTCCTCTCCAACACTTCTTAGAGAAAAATTCACATTTAAACTCACCACAAAAACTCAAAACTATTAAGACAATAACTAACTAATAGTGTGGAATGGTGTGGAGTGTAAGCGTATGAAGAGGAAAACCTAGTTAGTGGAAGAACACAAAATGGTGCAAAGGTGGGGGGGCTTTCTAATCAAATTTCGACCCTAAATAAGGCATATGGTCAGTTCTCCAATAGGTGCATTGAAAAACTCTTCAAAAAGCGTCCAAATTTGTCGAATCTTTTAGAAATAGGGTCTGCACCAATACTGGCGCCGTCAGTGCCCATTCTGGCTCCATCCGCGCCCATTCTGGCACCATTCGTGCTAGAGGCTTTTTAATTAATCTGCCTTTTCTGTCAAACAGCACCATCACTTCCCAGTGTGGCGTCATCGGTGCTGAACAATTTTTTAAATTCTCCATTTTGACTCTAAATTTCATCTTTTTTGCTTCCTTTTTGCTCAAAGTACTAAAAATCAACAACCTCCAATAAGACATAAAAATACCTTCGATTAAAAAGAAATATCACCAAAAATAAGTATAAAATATGTGGCTAAAATTGCATATATTTTTGGTGTATCAAAATCTCCCAAACTTAATGCTACTTGTTCTCAAGTAACTCCATTATTACATAAAAACATGACTCATGGTAAAGATTTTAACTTCTACATTTCCATATCTTAGTCCACTAAATACAATAGCATAACTTAAGAAAAATTTAAAATAACTCTAGTTAATACTAAATGTATAAGAATATTTAGCAGTCAAGTCTAAGTTTTTTGATTCTCTATTCTTTTCAAGGAATATTGTGAATTATTCATATTAAAGCCACTTAGAGTATTCATATGAAAAAAAACTTTACAAAACATTACTAATAAATATGCTAATACTGAAATATAAGTTTAAAAATGTAGCCAAGCCTTTTTCTTTAAGATGATTCAAGTGAAGCCAATTTTTAATTAGGCATCTCTCGAAGCTTCTCCTCACATCTTTCTTCTTTTCTTTTTCTTCTCTTTTCTTTTTCTTTACGGAATCTTTTTCAATCCTTTTTTTTTCTTTCTTTTTCTCTTTTTTTATGTAACTATATTTGGATAGCCTTTAATGATTTTAAACTTCTCTATCCTCATCTTAAAGTTAAAAACTTTTTCACATTCCTTCACTTTATAAATTTACATTAGCTTTAAAGTTTTTTTCAAAAAGTTTTAATCTTTTCTTCTTACATGAATCTTTAAGAATTTTAATACTTCAAAAATACAAATTCTTTTACTTAAAATAGGAAAACATAGTCTTTTTTTATCATACCAAAAATCTTAATATCTAAAATTAACCTTTATTATTTAAAAATTTTTACTTAAGTTTACTATATATTTAGAAACATAAATATAGTTATCTAAAATTACCCTCTAATACCAAAAGTCATGTTAAATTTTAAAATATTTTGAAAATATAACTAATTGAGGACAAATAAAATTAAGTTTCATTTCTTTTCAAAAGAAAATTTTCCCCCCCCCCCCCAAACTTAAATTTATAAAAGATTTTAAATGAAAAAATGAAAAATAAAGGGTGAAAGAAAACATTTAATACATAAGGAAAAGATATACTTGTTGAAGGTTCTGATTTAAAATTTAACTCTGAAATATTGCAAGTGCTAATATAAAAAGCTACAAGACTTAAAAAATTAAATATCACATAATACATATAAAAATTTGCTAAGAAAGAGTTAACTACAAATACATCCAATAAAGTACTAAAACTAATAACTTCCAGCATGTTTCACAAATCTACAACTCACAATACATCATACAATTAAAATAAAGTATCATAGTCCACAAACAAATAGTTTCGAAAATAAAGTACAACTAAACATAAAGATAAACAAAATCCTAACACACAAATCACCAATCATCTTTTTCTTCTTCTTCTTCTTCTTCCACATCTAAATTCTGCTGCTGATATGGAGTAAGAACAGGGTGAGTAGGAAACTGAATTGAGTGATCACCCCTCATATATTTGACCATTGCATCATCATAAGCAACATCATATTCAAATTTCTGTCTTATCAAATCATTAATGTGAGCATTTATGGCCTCCTTATTTTCCATTCTATTATCCATTCTTAAGATATCTCCCTCTTGGATCATCATCTGCTCCATAAGTTCCTAGATAGTAGGGGTATTAGAAGTACTTGAAGTAGAAGGAATATCCCTGGTCCTACTTCCAGATCTTCATCCAACATGAGATTCATAAGTATTTATATTGGCAGGCCCAATAAGTTTTAGAGATTCAATCCTCTCCTCATATGCTCTATAATAAACTCTTTCCTATTCACATAGTGTGAAGATCAGTGCAGGGTGAGCTAAACCACTAGTGGTCTCTCCTAAAGCAATAGATCGAGTGTTCTTATATAAAATAGAGCCTACATTTATCCTCATCACCTGCTAGATACAGAAGTTCAAGATGGCTCTATCCTTTGTTATCTCACTATGATGGTTTGTTGGTATCATTCTTCTAGAAATAAAATAGTGTCAGGCCTTAGATACTACATTTAATTTAGAAAGAGGAAAGTTTACTTTAACTCCATTCTTAACCTTCAATGTTCCCCTTCCATCAGTAAGAAAAGAAATAACTTCATCCAAGGACTCATTCGTAGCAGAAAATAATTTGTATTGACAGCTATACACATATTATAACTGATAAAATTCATTAATATTTATCGGAGTAAACTCTACCATTTTTCTACAAAAAAACACATAATCTTCAGAAGTCCATTGAAATTGGCATAGAACTCCATCACTACACCAATAATCGCCTCGACAGTAAAGTAACAAAAATTCTCCCACTGCCAAGCATTGATTAATCTCTCGATTTCTCCTCCCGGATTTTTAAATCCTTGATCCAAAATCACTTTTTTAGTTGTAAGTAGACTATTGAAGCAAATGTTGGCCATGTAGTTGAAAGACCTTTGATCATCAAAATCTATCTTTCCTTTGCTCATTCTGAAAATAAATTCCCACGTGGTAAATATAACAATATACAATGTTTTAAAATTAAATCTACTAAGTAAGAGTTCTTTACCAAAGGATTTTCTCAAAATTTTCCAAAAAATCTCAAAATTTCAGATCTCACCAATGTAAGATAAATTCTTGGTGAAAATAAAAAATTTTGAGTTCAAAGTGTAGCTCTTACCTAAAGAAGATGAAATCCAAACTTTTTTTGTCTTAAAATCACCTCTAATCCAAGCAATAGCAAGCCCTAGGTGCACAAACGGAGGTTGATGGTGACTCAAAGGTTAAAAATTGCATTTTATTATGCAAATCACAAATTTTAAGGGTGTTTGGGTTGGTTTGGGCTGAGGGCACTGTCGCGCCCATGCCTTCGCCGTTGGCGCCAATGGCAAAAAATTCATATTTTATTTATTTTTTTCAATTATCAATTTCTCTCAATTTACTCTAAAGTTTATTTAGTCTTTTTGAACATTAATTTTCATCTTAAAATAATTCACAAACAAACATTTTCACATACAACACCAAACTAATTTTTATATATGATAATCACGTTTAACAATTACATTTTTCTAATCACACTTCCACATCCTTAAAACAAACTAAATAATAATTCAACATCGAAATCAAGCCACAACATTAGAACGCTGACACAAAACTATACACAATTAAAGTATATATAAAGTTCTAAAGCAAAATAAAGTAAATCAAATCCACACAATTGTATTAAAAACATAAGTATTTTAAACTAGTAAAAAGTTCAACTTCTTCAATTATTCTACCTCATCTTCAGTACTTTCTCCTCATCTAATATCTCGCGTAGACTGGCAATGGACATACAAATTGTGGAAGGGTTGGTATAGGAATTGATCGGTCAAATTTTCATCGATCCATCCATTTTTCTTGAATATATGTACCAATCTTGCTTCAATTGTTCCACTATGGTCGAAGTTCTCCTTCATCGTCCAATTTAGGTGATCAAAAAGGTAGTTAAGATCTTCTATTGCATTAGTAATACTCTGAAGTTCTCTTTCTAATTTCTTCATTCTCTTTTCTAAAGATATTAAACTTCCAACTACTGGTGGCATCAATGGTGTTAAAGTATGTGATGAATGATCCTTGATATTATTTAATGCTTCATTTCCATTCCCTTTATAATTGCCATCAATAGGAATCATGAGCTCCTAAGGTAATAAAACCTTTTCTCAACTTTCATATGGAACATAAGATTGACTGCAAAGTAGGAAAATTGTAGAATGATGTCCAAGTCCATATATTGACCCATTCATAATAATACCCATAACATATTTGAAAATAATCGACCCCACATTAATGGGACATTCCATTCGGATGCAATAGTTTAAAATAACACTTTCATTTGTAACTCTACTAATCTTCATGGTATGGAGTAGTTTTGTAGATATGAAGAAATGTCATTATTTTGAAATTAGATTAAGTAGTGAAGCAAAGAAATTAACGTATCCCTCATCTCTGATTTCCCAATTTTCATGTTCATCCATCAGAAAATTATATACGTCTTGCATCATTTCTATCGTCGAAATAAAATTTATGTAATGACGGATAGAAACATTTTCTATCATATACAAATCATTAATCTGAGCTGGAGTAAATGGTACAACCTTACCTCTAACGAAGACAACTCCTTAGGTAATTCCATGTAAGTTAGTATAAAACTCCATGACTACTGGCACTACAACTGTAGCGGTAGTGTAGCACAAAACTTCCCAGCGCCTCTGCACAATGATTTTATCAATCTGTGAACTTGGATTACTCAATCCATGATTGATAAAGCTTATCTCCTTGATAAGTCTCTTCTTCGTGATGACATTCTTATATAATCTCTGCGCGTCAAAATTGATAAACCTTCTTCTATTGAAAACTCCATACCTTAAAGTATTTCTGGAATTGGAAACCATGGAATTCAAAATTAGGAAGATTTTGGACGTCCAAGACAATTTTTAGGACTTAAAAAACACCTCTGGCAGTTTATGAGGAGCATAATCCCGCCAAAGTCCGCAAAACTTGCTATGCACATGTGAAACTACTCGAGACGCCGTCGGCCCTCCCGATGGCGCTGTCAGCGCCATGGTTCATTAAGCGGGTGCTGTCGGCGCTCGAGGCCAAATTTGTGTCTTTAATTTATTTGTTCAATTGATTCCAAATTTTATTCCAATACCAATATTTTTCTTAATTTATGATATATAAAATTTTGTACGACTTAAAAAAATGATTATTTCCTAATACATAAATACTTATTAAACAAAACAGTAATATATATATATATATATATATATATATATATATATATATATATATATATATATATATATATATATATATATATATATATATATATATATATATATATATATATATATATATATATATAT
>JXCR01137709.1:0-30547 GCA_002079205.1 Phalaenopsis hybrid cultivar | reverse complement strand
ATATATATATATATATATGGGTTGCCTCCCACAAAACGCTTGGTTTAATGTCATCAGCCCGACGTACCATTTGCTTAGTTGGGTTGACATAACATTAAAACTTCTTTAAATTGTAGTATGTATCCTTCATAGTAAATGTTTTAATCGATGCTCATTAACTTTAAATATTATTCCAGTTTTAAGATTCTTAATAACAACAGTTCCATAATGATAGACTTTAATTACTTTAAATGGTCCTAACCATCTGAATTTCAGTTTTCCAAGAAATAATCCCAATCTTGTATTATATAATAAAACTTCTTCTCTAGGTTCAAACTTCTTCTTAATAATCTTCTGATCATGCCATCTTTTCATTTTCTCTTTATAGATTTTTGCATTATCATATGTTTTATTTCTAATCTCCCTAATTGAGTTACAATAATATTTTATCACAACATCTGTTAGATTAAAATTAAATTCCTTAATAGCCCAAAATGCTTTATGCTCCAATTCTACTTGTAAGTGACATGTTTTTTCCAAAAATAGGTCTCTATGGGGACATTCCTATAAAAGTTTTATAAGCAGTTTTGTATGCCCATAATGTAGTATCTAATCTAGCAGACCAATCCAAGTTATAAGGATTTACAACTTTTTCTAAAATTCATTTTATTTCACGATTTGATATTTTTGCTAGACCGCTAGTTTGAGAATGATAGGCAGTAGAGATTATATGTATAATATTATTTTTTTAAATTAATTTTTTGATTCTCTTATTCTTAAAATTAGATCATCCATCAGTAATAATTACTCTTGGTATTTCATATCATGTAAAAAAATTTTTATTTAAAAATTTAGAAACACTCCAAGCATCACATTTATGTACAACAACAACTTCAATCCATTCGGATATATAATCAATAACAAGTAATATATATAAGCTTCCAAATGAAGGCATAAATGGTCCCATAAAATCTAATGCCCACACATCAAAAATTTCAACTTCCATCGTGTAATTTAGAGACATTTCATTTCTTTTAGATATATTTCCTTCTCGCTGACATCGATCACATGTTTTAATATATCATTAACATCTCTAAAAAAAGTAGGCTAATAATATCTTGCAAAATTTTATATGCAGTTTTATTTGTTCCAAAATGTCCTCCAAATTCAGAATCATGATATATTTCCATTATTTAATGAGTTTCTTCATAAGGAACACACCTTCAATAAGTAGATCTTTACATTGTTTATTTAAAAATGGGTCATCCCAAAAGTAGAATTTTGAATCATATATAAATTTCTTTACTTGTAGATTCTTAATAACTTGTGGTAGAATATCACTTATAATATAATTACTATATGAGCATACCACTATATATTCAATTCATCAATATTATATAATTGTTCATCAAGGCCATTTTTTAAAATTTCATTTGAAAAATTAGTTAATATTTCTTTTTCTAGACTAGACAAATGATGAGCCATTTCATTATCATTTTCATTTCTATCAACTCCAATAAAATCAACCACTTGCAATAGAAGTATCCATCTAATTAATCTTGGTTTAACATCCTTCTTTTGCATCAAGTATTTAATAGCAGAATGATCTGTATGCACTATATATTTAATTTCAATTAAGTAAGGTCTAAATTTATCAAAAGGATAAACAACAACTAATAACTTTTTTTCAGTAGTAGTGTAGTTAATTTGAGCATTATTTAGAGTTTTACTAGCATAATAGATTATTTTGAAAATTTGGTTGTGCCTTTGTCCCAAAACAGCTCCTATAACATAATCAATAGCTTCACATTTAATTTCAAATGGTTTCTCCCAATCAGGTGGGACTATTATAGGTGCAGTGATTAATTTTTCTTTTAATAATTCAAATGCTTTAGTGTATTTCTCATTAAAATCAAATTTTATATCTTTTTCTAAAAGTTGGCATAATGGCTTAGTTATTTTTGAAAATTTTTTTCTATAATGCCTGTAGAAACCAACATGCCTTGGAAAAATTCTTACCCTCTGACTATAGTTGGTTGTGATAATTTTTCAATAACTTAAACTTTTGCAGGATCTACTTCCATGCCATTTTCAAAAATTGTATGCTCAAGTACAATTCTTCCTACAACCATAAGTTGACAATTTTCCCAATTTAGTACTAAATTGATTTTTTCACATAATTCCAGAACATTTTCTAAATTATTTAAGCATAATTCAAATGAATTCCTAAACACAGAGAAATCATCCATAAATACTTTCTTTCCATGTTCAATCAAATTACTAAAAATTGACATCATACATCTTTGAAATGTCGCAGGTGCATTGCAGAGCCCAAAATGTATTCAACGAAAAGCAAATGGTCTAGAAATGCTTGTAAATGTTGTATTTTATTGATCCTCAGGAGCAATTGGAATTTGATGATAACTGGTATATCTATCTAAAAGTAGTAATATTTGTTTTCAGCCAATCAATCCAACATTTGATCTAGAAAGGGTAAATAGAAGTGATCTTTCCTGGTGGGCTTATTTAATTTTCTATAATCTATACAAATTTGCCAACTAGTAACTTCTCTTATTAGAATTAATTCATTTCTCTCACTTACTTCAACGGTCACTCTTCCATTCTTTGGAACACAGTGAATTGGGCTAACCCAAGCACTGTCTGAAATAGAAAATATAATTCCAGCATCTAACCATTTTAAAATTTTTGTGTTAACAACTTCTTTCATTATTGGGTTTAATCACCTTTGAGGATTAGCTTTAGGTTTGTATTTATCATTTAATAGAATTTTGTGCATACAAATTGAAGGACTAATTCCTTTAATATCTTTTAAAGTCCATCTAAAAGCCTTTTTATATCTTTTTAACATTTCTATTAGTTGTTGTTCTTGAATTTCAGTAAAACTAGAAGGTACAATAACAGACAATGTAGATGAATCTCCTAAAAACAAATATTTTAAATGGGCAGGTAATACTTTCAGTTTAAGTTCAGGTGATTTAATACTTGAAGGAATAAGATTTTAATTATTATTTTTGCAAAAAATCTAAAGTTTCAAATTTATCATGAATATAATCTAAATTTTCTCCTTTTATTTCATCCTCATTCTCACTAAATTCTTCTTGCCTAAATTTTTCTTTAAACTCTTTCTAAAATTGCTCATTACTTAGATAATCAGTAACTTCCATCCTAAAACATTCACTGTCTTTTTATATTACAGAGTATTTCATAGATTTTGCAATATTAAATGTTACTTCTTGATTATTAACTCTCATTTAATTCTCTTTTTTGCACATCTATCACAGCTCTCCCTGTTGCAAGAAATGGTCTACCCAAAAAAATAAGATTCGCTTTATCCTTCTTCATATCTAATACTCTAATATTTATAGGAAAAATAAATTTATTCACTTTTAATAATACATCTTTTATAACTCCTTTAGGATAAGTGATTGTTCGATCAGCTAGCTGAAGAGTTATAGTAGTAGGGGAAATCTTTCCTAAATCTAAACGTCTAAAGATTGATAGAGGCATAAGATTGATACTCGCTCTCAAATCACATAAGGCTTTTCCATAAAACGTTAAACCAAATGCACAAGGTATAGTAAAACTACTAGGATCTTTTAAATTTTTAGGAAGCTTTTTCTAGATAATAGCGCTACATTCTTCACTGAGTGGAACAATCTTATGATCTGCAAACTCCTTTTCTAGTTTAGTATATCTTTCAAAAATTTCACATAACTTGACATTTGTTCCAAAGCCTCAATGGAAGGAATGTTTATCATTAACTTTGTAAGGATTTCTAAAAATTTTGTTTTTATTCTAAAAATGTTTATCTTCAAGGAAATGGAGGTAATAATTTTTCTAAAGGAACTTGTGTTGGTTCATTTTCATTATGGTCACTTTCAATCTCTTCCTTCTACTCCTCAACTTCAGTTTATATTTGCATTCTTATTTCAATTTCTTTTCCACTTCGTAATTGAATTGCTTTTAATTTGCTCCATATTCTGATCTTTAGGATTAACTTCCAGAGTACTCGAAAGATTTTCTAAAGGTCTATTACTAAGTTCAGTAGCAACATGTCCTAATTGATTTTTAATAATTCTAATAACAGCTCCTTGATTTTGTATTTGATTTTCCATGTTCAATATTACCTCTTCCATCGTTAACTTCTCTTCCTTAACTTGTGGGTTAGGGTTAGAGTTAAATCCAGAAGGATAATAAGGTTGATAATTATGATTTCCTTGGTTATTTAAATTTCTTGAGGGGTTTATTAAATTGTTATAATCATTCCAACTAAAATCAGGGTGATTTCTTCTATCCAAGGTTGAAATAGCTAGAATATGGATTGTTATTTTGATTATTAATAACAATCAAAGTATCATAAGATGATTGAGTATCAATTATATGTCCTAGCAAATTTTCTCCTAATACTTGTTGTATTTGAGAGTAGTTCACTGTAATCTGATCAATCTTATTCGATATAACATCAATTTGAGATGTTAAAATAGAAATTGCATCAGATTCAAGAGCACTAGATACTCTTTTAGGATTCACCCGTTCAGAGGGCCATTGAAAATTGTTAGTAGCCACTTCTTTTATTAAAGAGTATGCTTCATCAAAAGTTTTTGACATTAAAGATCCTCTTACCGCAACATATATAATAAATCTAAGTGATCCTACTAATCCATTGTAAAAATTTTGAGTTATTAACCAATCTGGTAAAACATTGTGTGGACATTTTTTAAGGAGATCCTTAAATCTTTCCAAGACTTCATATATTAATTCCTCTTCAAATAGATAAAAAGATGTAATATCGTTTCTAAGCTTAGCGGTGTTCGAGGGTGGAAAATATTTAACAAAGAATTTTTGTTATAGTTCTCCCCGAGTTCTAATAGATATAGGTGTTAATGAATTTAAACAAGCTTTAGCTTTATCCCTTAGTGAAAAAGAAAAAAGTCAAAGCCTGACAGCATCATTAAACACTCCGTCATATTTAAAAGTAGCACATATTTCAGGAAAACTAGCAAGTTGTAAGTTAGAATATTCAGTAGGTGTTCCTCCAAACTATTTATTTTTTACCATTTGGATAATAGCAGGTTTAAACTCAAATGAATTAGCAGCAACATCAGGTTTTTGAATAGTTAAGTGAAGTTCATCTATTGTTGGATTAACATAATCTTTTAAAGGTCTTTGACGATTTTCATTTATTTGCTTATCTAAGTTGTTCTCCATTTCATTCAAATTTTTAATTTATTTTTGTTGATTTTGAATTTTTCAAATAGTACGTTCTAATTCTAAATCGTAGGGTACTAAACCTTCAGATCCAATATTTCACATAAACAAATATAATAAGAAAAGAAAAATTTCTTAAAAATACCCTTAAACATATAGTTATATAATTATTATTAATTATTTTATTTTTGATTTTATATATTTTTTTGAATTTTTTATATTTTATCTCTAAATTTCCTAATTTAGAAAATCTATTTAATTCCCGTTACCTTCATCAGAAACGGCACCAAAAACTTGATCCCGGATGAATATAGTTGCGTAAAATTTATAAAATTGACTCTGCTTTATAACGGTGCCAAAAAAATGATGTGATATTTTATGAATAATAATGTTAAACACTTATGATTGAGATTCTATGCAAGTATATGTATCATTATCAAGTAATATAAGACTTTCTATTTAAGTCCATGTCGACACTATTTTTTGTTGGAGTTGCCCGTTGGAAGCTGTCGGTCACCGGAATCGAAATCCTGTCGCATGCTTCGGAATGACATTTTTAATTTACAAATACATATATATAGTTTTAGAAAAATATGAAATCAAGCAGACCCCATATTTTTTGCAATTTAAATGAAAGAGAACTATACCTCAAATCTTGTATCATCCCGAAGGAAAAACACAAGACTTGAGGATGAGACTTGATCAAATAAACTAAGAAATATATGACATTCATTTGGTTTGCGAAACCATTTTATTTGCAGATAATTTCCTCTTTTTAATATGAAGAATTGAATAGGGTTTATTTTTAGCCGGGTCTGGAAAAGCTTCTTATAAGGGTAGGTCCCTATAGTTAATTACATCTTAGATAACCGAGGTCACCTAAGAAAACTCTTGATTAAAAAATAGGAAATATTATCTTCAAAGAGGTCAAAAGGATAGGACGTTTCAATGAAATCGGACAAAGAGGTGTGAAATGGGAATGACTCAAATTTGGAACATTTTCTTGTAGAGTCCAAAGGAGAAAGAACTAGGGGATGTCATAGATCCGGAAGAGAACCTCAGTGACTTTCCAGTCTATCCTATTTTTTGGCTTTAGTTTTGGGGAAAAAATTTACAAATGTTTCATCCTGCCAATTTTATTTGTTAGGGCTTACATTTGTGTGTAACGATCACACAAGTAGCTTGGAAGATGTGATGATTTAGGTCGTGACAAATGACAACATTAGAATCTTAAGACGAGTTAGGACTTATATTATACAACAGAGCTATACAAAGGCCTAAAGATAAAATGAGGATTTATGTCGCACTAGGCAGACAACCTCGAAGTCCTATGGCTTGGTTGTTTGATTCTAAGGAAGGAAATTGGTTTAGCTAATGTAGACGTATTTTGCTGTTGAAACTGGCCATGTTACCCACCATGCTAGCTCCAAGCTCCTTGTTGTGATGAGTATAAATTTTTTAGTGTGTCAAATTATGATATCAAATCAGATTTCCCTATGGTTGTAGTTCTTTAAATGTTTGGGGCATATTAAAGTTGATTAAAGTGACACCGGTTAGGATCCCACGGTTCCTTCATTCCGGTATGACTATTTTCCATTAAATTCACTTAGTCCAAATTAATTTACTAAACTCAACTTAATGAGTTCCATACTTTCATTTAGACCATGGGAAGCCTCGTTAGCAACCGTAGGTTACCTCCTCCAAGGATTCCCGATCATCTGATAGAGACATCTTAATTTAGTTTCAATTATTGTTTTGTGTGATGTTTGTGATTAAATTTTGAATTATGTTATATTTTGAATGTTGTGGCACTGAATTTTATCTTGGTTGATTTTAGTTTTTTTTTTGGTTGACGACTATCCAAGAAGTTTTGATTTTCATGCTAGGTGAGATTGTTGTTTAACATGCAGGTTTGTGTTTTTTATTCATACATGCATTTGAGTAAGTACAGGAGCGTACTGAAATGTAAAGTACGAGAAACTAAAAATGCAGGTAAAATAAAAATGTGCCTGGATTGTCTTCCCGTCATCTTCAACCGAAACTCAAAATGCATGTGAGAGCATTTATATGTTAAAAGCATTTTATTTAAAGTGGGGAAGATAAGTTTCTGGTGGTCTTTAATCATAAATCCTAAATCATATCCTAAATCCTAAATCATATCTTGGTGAGCCCCTATTAATTCATTTGAGTATGATTTCATTATGCAAAACATACTAAGTTTAGTAGACCTCTGAGGTATCCAAAAGGTCGGGTGAAAGGAGCAGGTCCATGCTTCCCTCTCACCACCTGATGAAAAATTTCAATCACATTTAAACTTATTATGTTGCTTAATAATTCTTCCTATAAATACCTCTAGTGTTAGGTGAATATTGATGTTTCAATTATCTCTAAGTGTAGGGTAATTATCAGTTGTCATTTAATTCGAGAATTATTTGGGTGATGACCCTTAAAGGGGCAAGTTAGTGATATTAAGACACTTTGCCAATTTTATTTTTAACTTGGGTTGTAGTGTTTTAAAGGTGTTCAATTTCTAGTTATATTCACTTTTCTAATCCTCATTTAACCAAATTTGATTTAGCCTAGGTCACTACTAAGCCCTTAGGACCTTGGTGGACACATTAGTAATTTTTGAAAGAAGTTAAATTTTGAGTGATAATAATTCATTATCAAAACATTTGAATGTCATTTGAACATGAAATAGGGGTATTAAATTAGTGAGTTATTAACATCCAAAATCATACCCCTAAGTCTAGGATCATTAAATTTATTAGGCCTCCAAATCTTATGATTTAAGAAATTTAGGAAATTGCAAATTTATCCTTTAATTAAGAAAAGTGAAATTGGTTTCCACTAATTAATCCCTTATGTTTCAATCATCTAAACATGTTAATTGAGATCAAAGTTTTCCCATCTTACCCTCTTGAATTAAGCCTAAATGTTAATTAGGTCTAGATTTTCAAAATTGCACTTTTACCTCTAAGGCTCTATCACTTCATAATTCATCAAATTTAATTCAAATGACTTTGGTATTTTTATACTACCTCAGTCATGAGTCACTTAAGACATCAGAGGTGAAAATGTGATTTGTCAAAATTTAATTTAATTTACATGACTATTTACATGAAAAATAGGATTTTTCAAATAAAATTCAAGAACTTGACCAAGACAAAGTCTAATCACTTGAAATTTTACTAGAGGTAGACCTAAACCAGAGAACCAATTGGACAAAATTTCATGATTTTTTTAATTTTATTTGAATTATTATAATTATTTTTGTAAGAAACTAAGGAAAATCAAGTTTTAACCTTTGAAAATTATTCTTAAGGTTTAAAACTCAATGTCTTCACTTAGAAAATTAAAAAAATATATATTCCAATTGCTCCTAAGTGCTTAGAAAACAATTCAGAACATTTCTATGAATTTTATTAATTTTATGATTTTTATCAATTTTTATTATTTAAATATTCAAATTATGCTTAAAAAATGAAATTTTTATTTTAATTACAATTTTATCTTTAGAAAATCCTTTTGGTCAAGAAAAATCTCAAAAAAAAAATTTATATTTTTTAAGTTATATTTTGATTGTTAAAATCATTTTAGTGTCAAAAATGCTATTTAACTTAGAAAATCAGATTAGGTTACCAAATGAACTCCAAATGTTTTGAAATTTTTATGGGGAGTCCTCTGAACTTTAGATTGTAGTGAAGAATCAAAATCAAGTCATTTAGATGTTTATTTTTCCCAAATCAATTTTTTTTTGTATCTTAGGATTTTATGAAAATTAGGTGTGTTCTTAATGACTTGGCTCACAAAAATTTTTTCCTAGGGTTCTCTGGACACAATGAACCTACCAAAATTTTCTTGGATTTTTCTAAGTAACATGATAATTACCATGATTAATTTATACAAATGATGGAAACAAACTTGAAAAATATGGATCTCTATCTAGGGTTCTCCACTTTGAAAAAATTAGAGAATATTCCCCATGATGGAGGCAACAACATGTCAAAATATCAAGCTATGATGAAATGTCTACATGCATGGACAGTTAAAATACTCAAAAGAGTATTTAATTAATTAAAAATAAAATATGCATTATATAAACTTCAAACCAATTCCTCATTGGTCTCCTGTGTTCACTGAGCACTAGGGCATTTTTATTTTATTTTTGTGATTTTTCTACAGTAAGATATGGATTTTTGAAGGTAGCTGATTTAATTAAATAAAAAATAACCTTATTTTTCAACTTAAACATGCGACGCTACGTCAACCTATGGCAGCTTCAAAACTTTGTGTGGCGCGCTCTGGTTGGACGCCACCATCCACATAGCCGCTTACTCGGCCTACGCTTTATGTATCAAGCTCCCATCCAATGCAATCTTAGCCATCCTTCTTATACACACGCCATCTAACAGCTCTATTTCATCATCCCTGATAGCCAAAACTTGTGATCGTTAACCCTAAAACCTTAATTTCTCCCTCATTTCTCAACCAAATGACCTCAGGTTTGATCTTATAGACATGTCTAAGTGAGAAGAACACATCCATATGGTAAACATGACTTTAAACTAACTCTAATCACATGGAGAATCAAAATAGGCTCCAAAAGGGGAAGTTCAATACCTTTGCTCTGAGAAGGGAAGCTTCAATCAGAAGTGCTTAACACTTTTTTGGAGGTCTAATGAGGCTAGGGATTGGGCCTCTTGTCATGGTGAAAGGTCTAGACCTAAATTCGATGAAGGCCAAATTTGGGGGTTGATCAAAGTCTCGTGTAGAGGATCTCTGTGAGAGGGCTTTGATGGGGCTTCTTCTCATTTCATTGTGGTGAAGGCACAGGTGAGTTTAATTGAGATTTGGTGCACTTGGAGGCATGGTCGAGAATGTCTTATCTCTGGCAAGGATTTGAGCTCAAAAATTGAGCTCTAGCCAGGGATATGAGGGCAAGAAGGTGGTTGGGTTGCATTGAGGTGGTCTTAAAGAGGTTATGGAAGCAATTTGGAAGGGTCTTCTTGACAAGATATTAGCACCCTTACATTTCCTATGAAGAGGCCATTTTATAGCCATGGCAAGAGAGGGTGGCTCTCAAGGGGTTTGCTGAGGTAGAAAGGCTTTCTGAGGTGTAGGGCAATACGGTACAATGAACTAATCAGAGTGAGCCAGCTTGGATGGTGAGTTTGGGGTGAGGTTTGCTTTGAAGGGGCTCTTGGGTTTGGCTCCTCTGGAGACTAGGCCTGCTGGTAAGGACAGGGGAGCAGGGCCTGAGGTTAGGTGATGAAGGTGAGCCAGTGAGCCAAGCCATTAAAATGATTCCATGGGCATAAGGAAAGTCTTGGACAAGTAAATATATGCTTTGGCCAAATATAGAAGGAGATCCCCCTATTTGGGGATCCCTTGGTCCATAGCTCGATTAGGTTGGATTATGTGGGTTTGGGTCAGTCTTAGGGGTCCTAGGTTTGACTAGGTTGCGGTCAATTTGATCACATTTGATCGAAGTTGGTCACATTGAGTATGGGTCCATTTAGGTCACTATGGGTTCAAGTTGGGCTAACTTGAGTTTGGGTTTGAATTGGAACACATTGTTTGAGCAATAATATGTAAATAATTGTCATGAATGGCTTAGAGAAGGATTGGATTGGTTTTGAATTGGTTTGGAAGTTCAATTTGGCTTGATTTGGTGATTTGGTCAATTTGGGACATTTTAGGCTAGCTTTGTCTAGATTGGGCTAGGTTGGGGTCAAGGCTCAATTGGTGGGTCAAAATGGTCTATAAAAACATCATGAAGAGTTTTCAACATAAATTGAGTGTCAATTTGAGGTTTAGGTCAATTAATTTGATGGATTTTAGAGATGTGTTCAAGTTGGATCAAAATTGGGGGGGTGGGGGCTTTTGACCAAATTGGATTAAATTGGTAGAATTAAGTTATATGGTCGTTGAAGAGAATGAAATTGGTAATATTTGGGAGATTTTGGAAATTTTTGGGATTTTTGGAAATTTTTGAAATTTTTTGCTAAGGAGGGGCATTTTGAGAATTTTTTGGATTTTGGGGATTTTGGAGCAAATTTGGAAATTTTGGTAAATTTGAGGGTGGATGGTCAATTTGAGTGGTGGAGTATATTTTGAAATGATTTTTAAGGAATTTAGGCAATTTTTGGGCAATTTTAGGATTCCAAGGGTATTTTGGTAATTTGGGAGATTTTGGGGCAAAAGGCCAAGTTGTATATTTTTGGTAGAATTGGGGTGCCAACCACCATATGTGAGCTATGGACCAATGGAAACCCCATTTGAGTCTTCTATGTTCTAGTCTTAGCTAAACCCTAGCCTAGGGCTAGTGGGGTTTAGGGGGCCATTTGCATGAGTCTCCCAAAAGATCAAGGGATCAAAGTCAACAAGTATTGGGTTTGATATTTTGAGTGAGAGTGAGTGTAAGTGAGTGTAAGTGAGTGAAAAGGGTATAGACTAACAGAAATTTAACCCAAAGGTTAAACAATCCTACGGGAATTCTCCTTGAGCTCCCCCATAATAACCCCACCTACTAAGTGGTAAAAGGTTAGGACCAATATGTAGAGCTTCAAGTTGAGCAAAGAAGAGGGTAAAATATCTAATGGTGAGGGTTCATTTTCTAGTTTTCTAGGAATAGTCAACAGGAAAGTCCAATGGCTAGTTCCTAGGTTACTAAAGAGGGAAAATTAAACCTCTGTCAAAAGTGAAGTCAACAAATGGACCACCAATAGGTGTGGTGTGTTGGCCAAACACACCGCGCGTATCAACGCTGACCAATGGGATCAACAAAACTAGCACAGACTCCTAAGTCAACTGACCTAAAAGGAAGTATAGAATTGTGTGTGCTATTTGCTTAAGCTGGAGAATTAGTAAGTGAATATCCGATTGTCATCGAGGATTAGGAGCTCTCGCTGGGGATTGGAGTGTGGGTGTTGAGTTATCAGATTTTAAGTTTTTATAGAGGATGAGAATCAACGTTCAGGTGATGACCTCAAATATTGGGAGTAGGATGCCATGCTGGGGGTCTTATTCCTATCTCGAGAGGTGTGAGTAGAGAATTTGATGCCATGGAGGGGATCTTATACCAATCTCAAATGGTTGATAATAGAGAATTGAACGCCATAGGGGGGCTCACACCAATCTCGAGGATGTAGGTAGAGAATTGGATGCCATGGATGGGGGCCTTCCATCAGTCTTGAAGATGTAGGTAGAAAATTAGATGCCATGGGGGGACCTTACACCAATCTCAAAAAGTTGAGATTAGAGAATTGGACATCGTGGAGGGGGTCTCACACCAATCTCGAGGATGTGAGTAGACTATTGGACGCCATGGAAGGGGCCTTACACCAATCTCAAAAAGTTGAGAATAGGATGCGATGTTCCATAAAGGGGAGTCTTACTCCTATCTCAAAGATATAGGTAAAGAATTGGATGCAATGGAGGGGGTCTTATACCAATCTTAAATGGTTGAGAATAGGATGCAATGTTCCATAAAGGGGAGTCTTACTCCTATCTCAAAGATATAGGTAGAAAATTTGATGCTGTGGAGCGGGTCTTATACCAATATCAAAAGGTTGAGAATAGAATGCGATGTTCCATAAAGGGGAGTTTTACTCCTATCTCCAAGATATAGGTAGAGAATTGGATGCCATGAAGGGGGTCTTATACCAATCTCAGACGGTTGAGAATAGGATGCGATGTTCCATAAAGGAAAGTCTTACTCCTATCTCAAAGATATAGGAAGAGAATTGGATGCCATGGAGGGGGCCTTACACCTATCTCGAAAGGTTGATAATAGGATGTGATGTTCAATAAAGGGGAGTCTTTCTCCTATCTTGAAGTTATACGTAGAGAATTGGATGCCATGGAGGGGGTCTTTCACCTATCTCAAAGATATAGGTAGAGAATTGGATGCCATGGAGAGGGGTCTTACACCAATCTCAAAAGGTTGATAATAGGATGTGATGTTCCATAAAGGGGAGTATTACTCCTATCTCAAAGATAAAGGTAATGAATTGGATGCCATGGAAGGGTTCTTATACCAATCTCAAGGATATAGGTAGAGAATTGGATGCCATGGAGGGGGTCTCACCCCAATCTCGAGGATGTAAATTGAGAATTTGTAGCCGTGGAGGGGGCCTTACACCAACCTCAATGATGTAGGTAGAGAATTGGATGCCATGGAGGGGGCCTTACACCAATCTTAAAAGGTTGTGAAAAGGAAAAAACTGTTTCAGTATTGGCCTTGAGGGCAGGAATATAGTGCAGAAAGTTTATGGTGTTGAATTCATAAATGCGTGCCATGCAAAAAGATTGACATTGGCGAGGAAGATGTGTAAAATTTTGTAAGGTTTTATGGAGAATGTTGAATTCCACAAGGATATGAAGTAAATTAGTGCAGACAATGATAGTCGTGCTGCACGAGCAAAGAGTAAAAGACCTCAAAATTGAGCAAATCAACTCAATAGATTTATTTTTTTCTCTTGTTGTTTTTATCACATTTAATTATCAAAATACGTTTTCAAAATTTAATTTAAGTTGGTTGATGATTTTTTCAAAAGAGTGTTTTTTTATATTATTGAATTTTATTATCATCAAATTTTTTTTGGGTTATTTTGTTCTTTATTCATTGTAATCTGAACCAAATTATGGCTCTGTGGCTTTTATCGATTGTACAAAATGGGCAACTGAACAAACAGACAAAATCCTCAAAGAGATTTCATTAATCTGCTCATATAAGTGTTACAGATTAAGTGCACACCAAAGCCTCAAAAAGTACAATTATGCTCACTGCATAAAAGTACATCCAAAAATATCCTATGCTAAGTACATATCATAGGCTAAGCATGTCTAATATATATCATATCTGCTGTGATGAGATGCAGTAAAAAGGAATCCTCTAAACGTTTGTCTCTGGCGGGGCAAGCTCTTGATCGAGCAGACCTACTAAGCCATGTTCAAGGACCAGAGTTCCTTTTCCATGTGCTTAGAGGTGCAACCCCCTCATAGCTTGAAAGGCAGTAGTTCTTCCAGCTCCAGGTCCAGCCAGAATCCATTTGGCATTTTGCTGTCATCCTTCGAAAGGTCACGGACAGCGTACGATGTCGTACCCCTAGAATGCATTGTTTGGCGCGTCTGCTCCGTTTCCTTTAAAATCCAGCACTGAACCCACTGGTAGTGGAACCTCCACGGCTCATCTAAACTCACCAGGGTTAATGATATCAATTTATTTTCCAAACAGAATGTTGCTCTTGCTCATGATAGAGACTTTACATAAAGGTCGCATAAAATCATGATGGTCAATGTGTGGGCGTATGCAGTCACCTTCATCATATATGTTGATAATACAGCTGTTGGGAATACAATCAGTTGGCAGTATGCTCCATCAGACCATTCTCTTAATCAACCACTTTATCATGGGGGTAGCAGATCCACTTGATCATGTCTCAGAATCCTAGGAGGATTTCCTTGTCTATCATTAGTGAAGTTGTAACAACAGCCGCACTATATGGTGATCCTACCCTTTCCATGCATCCATTTTCATGGCTCAAAATATGTTCTTTCCATCAAGAGGCTTGCTCAATCTCTATCTCTTAAATTAAAGATGCAGTCAAGGATACTTCTTTCGTCACTTTTGGAGAAGACCCTGGTATTTAGCTCCAAGCCTTCTAGTATAATAATGAACTATCTTTGAACTTCTTCATAGAATTCAAAATCCCTTTTGTTACTTTACTTGTTTTATAGTATTCTATCATACTGATGAGTGGTAGCTGTCGATGATGTTCCCTTATTTCAATGTTGACAGGAATCCAGGCTGGTGTTGTCTCTGTGTGCAGCGGAATGTATGACTCTATGTCCGACGGTATATATTTTTCAGCATTCATTGGAAAATATGTGGTTTGAAATCCATCAATAGAGGATACGTACTTCTCTAAAGTACTTTAGTGTTCAAGGCGGAGGACAATGCAGTCTGGGCACTCCACAAATGCTCCTGTAGCTGATGTACGTGTAGGTATCTCAATGTTGCATGTCTGGCAACCCGTACAAAGAACATCTGAAATGAGTGGTATCTTCGGCTCTATAACAAATTCAAACTCATCATCTATAGCAGGCAATCTGGAAGATGTCTCTCTTATGCCTTGATGATATATGTTCCCCTCAGGAGTAGGGGTGAACAAATTTTCCTCCTCCTTCTGGCTTCTTCTCTCTTCACGTAAGAAGGCTCGATGCTTTCGGTGGTTAGCGTTCCTGCGCTGAGTTCTCCGTAGCAGTGCATCTAGCAGTCTTTTATCATTTGCAATGACTAAACCCCAGGTTGGTGTATCTATCATAGACGGTAGGCAACTAGTCCCCTCCATTGCGTCTTTTTTACTATCACATTTTTCCCCTTCAATGAAGAACTGTTTATGGTGTCGAACCTTAGAACAATGGTAGCCCTTTATTTTCCTGACGGCTAACCACATCCATTAGAGGACCCTCATAGTCCATGTCAACCTGACTGTTCATGTTGAATTCTATGTTGCCGCCCTGCGACGCCCTTTCCTCTTTGAGTGCGGGAATATAACCATCTTTAAAAGCAAATATCAGCCTCTGGCCTGACATTTTTCTTCAAACGACAAGAAAAATTTCAATGAACTAAAACTTAGCGTGAACAGGAACAAAACAAATTGTTTATTAAAGAAAATTTTAGTTTATGTTGAAGAGAAAATTATTTATTTGTGTATGTATTTTGTTCAATTAAGTAGAATATCAAATTTAAAGGTAGAACGGAGTAAATTGAAATGTGTAAATTCAAAAATTTTCATTATATTGAGGTTAATTTCATTACAAAATTTTTGGGCCTGGTCACAAACTTTGGGCCAATTAGATAACCCCAGAATAATCAAAATTTCAAAATTTTAAATCAAGTGATGTCAAGCAATGTCTGGTTGTGTAGAAAGTCTTCAAATATCGTCCGTTGATTGGTAGCATGGGTTTTTCACCACGAAAATCTACTAGTTGGTAGTCTCTTCATGAATAAACCTTTTCTACGATAAATGGTCCCTCCCAAGTTAGCTCAAATATTCTACCTATCTTATGGCGTGCAAGAATGAGTCTTTTGAGCACCAGGACAAGGTCACTAACTTTGAATGTCCTTGGGTGTACTAATTTGTCATGAGCTTGTACCATCTATGCCTGGTAAAGTTCCAAATGTAGTTATGCTTCTAGTAATTTTCCCTCAAGAATCTCTAGTTCTTCAAGTCTGAGTTTTGCACTTTCTTCTATTGTAAGCTGGTTGGTGACAGCGACTCTGAGAGATGGCATCTGAACTTCTAACGGTAGTACAACCTAGACCCGTACATAAGCATGTAGGTTGAGTACTGAGTGGGTGTTCTGAACGTCGTCGGTAGGTCCACAAGGCTTCTAATAATATGTTATGCCAATGTCCTTTATTTTCATCCAGTATTTTCTTTAAAATCATTACCAACATCTTGTTGAATGCCTCAACCAGGCCATTTGCCCTCGGATAGTAAAATGTAGAATATCTCAAATCTATCCCGTTATAAAAAATTATTCTTCGCAGAACTCCAAAATTGTAGACGACTTGGCTTTTAAAATACTGAAGGATGTGCTGTGTCGTAACCTCTCGTAATGACACTACCTCTACCCATTTAGAAAAGTAATCCATAGCGGCAAGTATGAATCTGTGCCCTTTTGAAGAAGGAGGGTCTATCAGACCTGTTATGTGACAGCGACTTTATATATGCTAAAAAATACATGGATTTGATACTACTGCTAGAAGATTTAAATCCCCAGCAACAACACCAAAAACTTAACAACAGTTATAGATTTGATAAGCATGTGTATAAAATATTCAATAATTGCTAAGTCAAACTTATCAACGCAAGTATATGTATCGCTCATGTAATACAGGGCTCTAATGGAGTCCTGGATATTGATCCCATAAGGAGTAATATTAGAGGCTACAAACTTAAGATTTAGAAAATCAATACTTAATCATAACAACATAGTTCAAATTGCATATTTGTTAGTAATAGGCAATTAAAATAAAAATGTAATTTTATTAAACTCTCAATCAACTAATTCTACTAATAAAGTTTCTAATGTGAAGTTCAATATATAAGAAAGCATCCTTCTCCTTGTCAATAAATTTAAGTGAATGGATAAATTGAATCGGTTCAAATTGTATTGTGCCAAAAAGGAGCACACCTAGTTTTTACCCTTTGGACCATGCATAAAGAACATTGACTAATCTTATGCTTGGTTACTGAATCTGCAGCTAGGCTGGGAGGATACTGGTTCTCACTTCGAAGTTCCCACGTTCCCCTCGCCTGAGGGCTAACATCTACACTTCAGTACCTAAATGATAGAACCATCACTCTAAAATCTCCAATTCTACGCCCAATAATTTTTATTTCCCTATTTATTTGCACCCAAATTTTAAGGACTTTGACCTCCCTAAATCTTGGATGTAATCCTCACTTTAATTGTAAAACTCAACATATTTTAACAAATCAATGGCCAGATTAAAGCTAAATTAAAGATTGAAGTGAAAAGATCATCACAACTTCTTTAACATTCTCATGGCACAACCAATTCAAATCATCATTTTAGAAAATCTCAAGGCAAGGAGAAAGACAGAGAAAACTACTCAGAACTCATGGAAAAGATATGACAAAACTTGGATTTCATATATAAAAGTGAAGTCATACAAACTACAATAAGTAAATACAACTTATCTCAAATTCCTCCACAAGTAACTCTTTGAAGTTCCTCTAAATCTCTTCCTTTCTTTACAACACAGAATTCTCCTTCGAAGCGGCAAGGAGGAAGAAATCTCTCACTTTCCTTCCACTCTTACAATCTCTCGAAGAAATCCTTACAATATCTAACCCTAAATTAGACTCCCCTAGACACCCAAAGACCTCTTGACACTCTCTGGACACTCTGGACTCTTTGAACTCCCTTTTTTAGCCTTCAAAATGTTTCTCTTAAAGTTGTAGAAGAGTTTTCAAAAGTTGCCTAAGCATCCCTTAAAAAATCGTCCACATTCAATGCATCTATTGAGAGAACCGTTGTTCTCGTCGTCAGCTACCTCGATGGTGCTATTGGTGGCCTTCTAGAATATTTGATTATAGACTCTCAGGAAAAACTCTCCGTCAATGGCGTCGATGGCGCGTCGGTGCCCAAGATCAAATCTTCATATTTTTGTCCTTTTTGCACCAAATTCACTCCTTTTTGCGTTTTTTTGCTCCAATGACCATAACCATCATTCCTGCAACAAAACATCAAAAATACCTTTCTTTAAAGTGCAATATCATTAAAAACAGCATAAAATAGGTATGAAAATCTACATCATTCCTGCAACAAAACATCAAAAATACCTTTCTTTAAAGTGCAATATCATTAAAAATAATATAAAATATGTATGAAAATCTCTACCTGCAACAAAACATCAAAAATACCTTTCTTTAAAGTGTAATATCATCAAAATCAGTGTAATATTGGTATGAAAATCTCAACAAATTTTTCTTTGGTCAAAGTCCCCCAAACATAACTATTACTTGTCCTCAAGTAATTTTAGTACTACATAAAAGTTATGATCTGTTGTGGTAAAGTCTTAATTCAGAAATACTATGTTTGATTTAAGTAAATACCATAGTAAGATTTTTGAAAAAATTTTAAGTAATTAAATTAACTCTGTAGGTTCAAGACTATCTAGTCATCAAGTTTAAGAGTTTTAGTTTTCTATTCTTTTCAAGAATAACTGTATATTGTAATATCAAGTCACGTGGAATATTCAAATGATAGGAACTTCATGAGAACACTACTAGTAAAGATACTATTCCATAAATACAGGTTCAAGAATATATTTAGGTTTTCCCTTTAAGTAGGTCCAAGTGAAGCCCATTTTTGATTAGGCATCTCCTCATGCTTCTCCTCACTAATATATTTTTTTCTTTTTCATTTGGATGGCTTTGAATCTTATATTTTTCTTTTTCAAGTGAATATTACTATATCTAGATAGCCTTTAATAAATTTGAATAATTTTGAACTTCACTTTTCTTTCCCTAAAATTGAAACTCAAAGAATTCCTTTGACTTATAAGTATTTCATAGTTTTTACATCATTGATCCCCAATCTTTTCTTCTCAAATGAATTTCTAAGAATCTTAATAATTCAAAATATAGTTTTCTTTACTTTAAATAGTTAACTATAGTCTTATTCTCTTATACTAAATATCTTAATCTACAAAATTAATTTTCCTTACAAAAATATTTCCTTAAATCTCTCATAATATTTAAATATTAAAAAATATAGTTATCTAAATTAAATTCACTACAAAAAATCATATTAATAATTTTTAAAAAAAATTTAAATTGAGAACATATAATAGTTAATCTTTTTCTTCTATCCCCAAAACTTACATTTTTCAATATGGAATGATACAGGTGGAAAGAAAGATTTTAAATATAAATCATACCTCAGTACTTTAGAAATTTTCATCAGTCTATATTTTTTGCAGTTCTTTCTCAAAATTTTACTTCAACTGGTCTGTAATATTAGAAGCTTTCTATACATATAAATCATTAGAGAATTTGCTAGGTAATGAAATTTGGAAATAAGTACAAAACTAAACATTATACAAACACAATATTTCACTAACACATCACAATACTAAATAAAACAACTACGAATACATCACAATACAAAAAAAAAACTATATCACATTATAATTTTACAAAGTACTAATTAAAGTCTATTACAACTACAAATGCAGTTTTTAAACTACAACACTAAACACTTATGCAAACATAAAATAAAATAGATAATAAAATGAAAGTACAAACAAGAAACATCTATCTCTATCACAAAATCACAAAATAAAAGTACATCAATCACTATAACATATCAATATCCCATACTATATCCTCGTCTCCCTGGTCAGCAGGTGGATTGGGCTGATATTGAGTATAATGGGGGCATTCAGAAATAGTAACATCAGGCTCACCTCTGTAGTGTCGGGCCTGAGCTTTGTAGTAAGCTATCTCGAAGTCAGAATGCCTCTGTAGATACGCACTATCAGGATCAAGTCTACATTCTAATCCCACAAGTCTTTCATTTATTTTCTCTATACTTTTCGGCTGCAAGCTTAACTTATTCATTAAATTATGAAGGGTAGGGAAACTAAAGGAAGGAAGGTCATAACTAGTAGAGGGGATATCTATTACAGTAGACGGTTCTTTACTCCTACTCCCAGATCTCCATGCTTCACGGGACTCATACGTCTTTAAATTAGCTTTACTAATGGGTTTCATAGGATAAACCCATTCTTCATCATCTTCAGCTTCAACTCCAGAAAGTTGGCAAAGTGCATAAATAAGGCTAGGATGTCCCAAACCTCCACTTGATTCACTCCTTGCCGTGGTGAAAATATTCTTATAAATAATTCTCCCAACATTTATAGTTTGATTATTTTGAATACAGAAATTTAGAATAGCTCTATCTCTTGTTACCTCACTATGGTGATTGGTTGGTAACAAAGCACAAGAAATGAAATAATGCCATGCTTTAGATGTGGCATTTAACATAGAAGCAGAAAAATTTACTCGTTCTCACTGCTTTATCTTCCATGTCCCTTTCCCATCAGTGAGAAAGTTATTGAAATCCTTCAGCGGGCCTTCCATTGTACTGAAGGTTTCATAATTACAGATGTAGGAATTTGGGACTTCATAAAATGAGTTAATGTGGGCGACACTAAACTCAACAGAAAACCCTTTTACTAGAACGATTTTGTCCTCATAATAGAACAGATTGACATAAAATTCTTTCACAATATTCACAGCAGCCTTATTGGTGGTATAACAGAAATTTTCCCACCTCCGTTCGGTAGTGACTCATTCAACTTCTCCTCTCGGACTCTCAAAAACACGATCTTGAATACATTTCTTCACTTGAAATACTGAAGTAAATCTAGACTGAGCCTTTGCATTGATGAAGCGAGACTCGTCAAACTCAAGTCGCCTCTTTTGTTGAGGAGCCATTTCATTCTAATTAAAATTATAGAAAAATTCTAAAATATACTTCAAATATGCAAATAGTGGCTTCTAAGAGCGATCAAGAGTTCAAAACTAAGTTCCATGAATTTCTTCCAAATATTTTCTCCACATTCTCAATTTTTTGGGATTTCCTCAATGTGGAAGAAATTCAAGGTGAAAATCAAATATTTTTAGGTTTGAGTGAAGCTCCTACCAAGAGATGATGAAATTCGGTTTCTAAATGCCTTGAAATCGCCCCAAATCCAAGATCTTCAAGCGCTAGATTGAAATTTTCATTGTTTTGGAGGAAGGGGATGATGAATAGTGGCGGTTAACTGGTCAAACTCATGGTTAAAAGTGTTTTTTCGGTATCTCACCGTCGGCGGGGTCTTCAGCGCCGTCGGCTAGCTCTATTGAATTAAATAGCCTAAGTCACAGGAAAAATTCGCTGTCGGCGCGATTTTCAAACTTTGTTCAATTTCTAAATTTTTGTGATTTTTATCAATTTCAACCCTCATCAACATCTGTTTAATCATTCTAGACATAAATTTTAAGTGATTAAATAATGTACTAACACAAATAAACGTTCACAACACAAAACATCATAATTATATATAAAATTCAAGGGTTACAATACACGTTACATGACACAAATAAGTTTGATATTTTCTCAACCTTAATACATCAATTTAGTATCGCAATCAAAGCCACAACACTCTAAATGCTGAAAACAAAAATTCTATGCTCAATCTAAACTATACTGAGATCTAAAAGCAAAATTGTAAAGTGACTTAAACACGTAAGTTCAAATCAAATCACACATATAGACATATAGGTAGTAAAGTAAATCTACTACTCCTCCAATTTAGTGCTTGTTTCTCCCTTGATATCGCCCATCGATTGAACATGAACGAAGAGGTTATAGAAGGGTCAGTTTGGGAATTCTTTTGTAGAGACCTCTTCTATCAATCCCATTTTTCTCATCAATCGTACCAAACTTCCTTTGATATGTCCAGAGTGATCAAAATGCTCTTTCATCCTCCAATCTAGATGATCAAAAAAGTCAGAGATATTATTAATTGCATTCATAAAATTTTTTACCTCTTTCTCCAGTTTCTTGATTCTTCAAAGGATCACTAGTGTCTTTTCTGGAACTAAAGGCTGAAGTGGAAGTAAATTCTGAGACGATTGATATACAATAATAGTCATATCATTTTTATCTTCATTGGCTGGGAACTTCTCAGTTGGGTCCAAAGGCTTCCAAGGTAGAAGTACATTTTCCCAATTCTCATAAGATACTTGGAACTAACTGCAGAGTAAGAAAATTGTTGAAGGATGTCTAAGCCCATAAGTTGATCCATGAAGGATCTGGCCCAAAACTGACTTAACAATTATTGATCCAATATAAATCGACAGTCCCATTTGAATATAGTACTCCCTTTAGTAACTTTACCAATACTCATCATTGGTAATAGTTTTGCAGAAATAAAGAAGCGTCAATGTTTAGAAATAGGGTTTATAAGTGTAGTAGAGAAACTAACATACCCGTTTTCTCTCATTTCCCAGTCTCCAATCTCGTCTGTCAAATATTGGTATATTTTATTCATCAGATTTCTTGTGGGGATGAAGTTGGAATAATGGCAGACAGGAACATTCTCGACCATATATAACTCATTAATCCATGCAGGAGTAAGACTTATCCATTTGCCTCGCACATAGATGACTCCCTGGTTGATTCCATGCAAATTAGCATAAAACTCCTTCACCACAGAAATGAGTACAGCGCTGTAGTGTAGCACAACACTTCCTATCATCATCGCACAATCATCTCTTCAATTACTTTCGAAGGATAGTTCAATCCTCAATTCACGAATCCCTTTCTTTGATTAATCTCCTCTTTGTTAGCACTGTTGAAGATTTGTTGCGACTCGTAACTAATGAACTTTCTCCAGATGAACACTCAAAACCTAAGGCTTTCAGTGAAATTGAAAGCCATAGGGATGAATTTGGTGGAGTTTCACTTTGTTTTTGGGGTAATACAAATTGAAGAATTGAATTTAGAAGTTTATAGGGAGTAAATCTCGCCTAAAAACACCAAAAATCGTCATTTCAAACTCCGGAAACCATCATCCTGACGTTCTTTCCGTCGGTGGCATCAATGGCGCCGTCAGCGAGCCTTTAGAATTAATTGTCTGGGCTCTCGGGAAAAACCCTCCGTCAGTGGCATCGAGCCCGCCATCAGCGCATAATGCAAAAATTTCACAGTTTTGCTCTGGTCCGAATGCGTTCTAATTTTCTTTATGGATCCAATTTTTATGATGGTTCAAGGGTAAATATGAGTAGTAGAGTTCAATACTACCACAAATTAATGATAATTTCAAAAAAAAACCCATATAATCGCAATAAAATAAGGATAACTATGGGTTGTCTCCCATAAGCGCTTGGTTTAACGTCGTCAGCCCGACCTATTCAGATATTATTCAGGTTGACTGACCATTAAAACCTCTTTACAATTTGGTCTTTGACCCTCAAAATACAGCTTTAATCTATGTCCATTTACTTTAAATATATCCCCAATCTTTTGATCTTCAATTTTAACAGCTCCGTAAGTATAAACTTGAGTCACACTAAAGGGTACTAACCAAAGAGACTTCAATTTCCCAGGGAATAACTTCAACCTTGTATTGTAAAGCAAAACTTCTTTTCCTGGTTCAAATTTCTTCCTTTTAATCTTCTGATCATGCCAAAACTTTAGTTTCTCTTTATAAAATTAGTCGTTATCATAAGATTCATTTCTTAGTTCTTCCAAATCGTTCATTTGTAACAATCTCTTCTCACCAGCATCTTTCAAATTATAATTGAATTCTTTAACTGCCCAATATGCTTTGTGCTCCAATTGTACTGATAAGTGACAACTCTTTCCAAAAATTAGCCTGTACGGAGTCATTCCAATAGGAGTTTTATAAGCAGTCCTGTAACCCCATAATGCAGTATCCATTCTAGTAGACCAGTCTACTCTACTAGGGTTTACAGTCTTCTCAAGTATTTTTTTAATCTCTATATTAGAAACTTCAGCTAACCCAGTGGTTTAAGGGTGATAGGAAGTAGAGATTCTATGAATAACATTAATCTTTTCTGCAAATCTCTGAATGTATTTATTCCTAAAATGGGTTCCTCCGTCAGTAATAATCAGTCTCGACATTCCGTAACTAGTGAAAATATTTTTCATTAAAAATCTTGAAACACTTTTAGTGTCAGAACGAGGTAAGGCTTGTTCTTCAATCCACTTTGAAATGTAGTCTACAACAATTAATATGTATAAGTTCCCAGACGAAAGAATAAATGGTCCCATGAAATCCAAACCCCAAACATCAAAAATCTCAATTCTTAACATGAAATTCAAAGGCATTTCATTTATTCTAGATATATTGCCTACTCGTTGGCATCAATCACAAGTTTTTATGTATCTGTAAACATCTCTAAAGAGAGTAGGCCAATAGAATCCAGCTTGTAAAATTTTATAAGCAGTTTTATCTGCTCCAAAATGTCCTCCAAATTCAAAATCATGACATTTCTAAATAATTAGTTCAGTTTCTTCATAAGGTACACATCTTTTTATAATAAGATCCTTATATTGTTTATATAAATAAAGCTCGTCCCAAAAATATGCTTTTGCATCATGAATGAATTTCCTTTGTTGTTGTAGTGTCAGCATAAGTCCAAAAATATGCTTTTGCATCATGAATGAATTTTCTTTGTTGTTGCAATGTCAGCATAGGTGACTCCTCATAATAAGATCCTTATATTGTTTATATAAATAAGGATCATCCCAAAAATATGCTTTCATACATTGTTTATATAAATAAGGTTCATCTCAAAAATATGCTTTTGTCATGAATGAATTTCTTTACATTGTTTATGTAAATAAGGCTCATCTCAAAAATATGCTTTTTTTACTGTTGCAATGTCAGCATAGGTGGCAAAATATCACTTACAATATAGTTAACAATATCAGTATATATAAATAAGGCTCATCCCAAAAATATGCTTTCGCATCGTGAATGAATTTTCTTTATTGTTGCAGTTTATATAAATATGGCTCATCCCAAAAATATGCTTTCGCATCATGAATGAATTTCCTTTGTTGTTGCAATGTTGTTTATATAAATAAGGCTCATCCCCAAAATATGCTTTCGCATCATGAATGAATTTTCTTTGTTGTTGCAATGCAGCATAGGTGACAAAATATCACTTACAATATAATTAACAATATCAGCATACCATGGTATTTTTCATTCATTAATATTATAAAGTTGTTTATCAGGCATAGGTGGCAAAATATCACTTACAATATAATTAACAATATCAGCATACCATGGTATTTTCAACTCAATAATATTATAGAGTTGTTCATCTATGAAATTGTCTGTAATTTCATTATCCGTGTCAGATAATTCATGATATTCTAATCTCAATAAATGATCAGCAATTTGATTATCAGTTCCCTTTCTATCAATAACCACAAAATTAAAATCTTGCATCAAAAGTATCAATCTAATTAACCTTGGTTTGACATCCTTCTTTTGCATTAGATATTTAATTATAGAGTGATTAGTGTGTGCAACACATTTAATCCCAATTAAATAAGATTTAAATTTGTCAAAAGCATATACTATAGCCAGTAACTCTTTTTCAGTAATAGTGTAGTTAATTTGAGTATCTTTAAGAGTTTTACTAGCGTAGTATACAACTTTAAAAATCTTATCATACCTTTGTCCAAGAACAGCTCCAACAGAATAATCACTAGCATCGCACATCAGTTTGAATGGTTTCTCCCAGTAAGGTGAAACTGTTATAGGGGCTGTGATTAGCTTTTCTTTTAATAACTCAAAGGCATTTAAACAATCTTCGGTAAACTCAAATTTCTTATCGTTTTCTAAAGTTGGCACAGAGGTTTGGTAATATTTGAAAAAGCTTTAATAAAATGCCTGTAAAAACCAACATGTCCAAGAAAACTTCTAACCCCTCTTACATCAGTAGGAGGTGTTAATTTAGATATAACTTGAATTTTTGCAGTGTCTGCTTCCATACCATTTTCTGAAATTTTATGCACTAACACTATTTCTCCTACAACCATAAATTGACATTTCTCCCAATTTAGAACTAAACTAGTTCTTTCACATAACTCCAAAACTTTTTCAAGATAATTTAAGCATGCATCAAATGATGTTCCAAATACAGATAAATCATTCATAAACACTACTATTGCATCATCAATTAACGTACTAAATAGAGACATCATACATCTCTGAAATGTTGCAGGTGTATAATCCGAAAGGCATTCTTCGAAAAGCAAAAGCTCCAAAAGGACTAGTAAATGTTGTCTTTTCTTGGTCCTCAGGAGCAATAAGAATTTGATGGTAGTCGGTATATCCATCTAAAAAATAAAAATATTTGTGCCCGACAAGTCTATCCACTATATGTTCTAAAAAGGGTAAAGGGAAGTGATCTTTCCTGGTGGTAGTGTTTAATTTTCTATAATCAATGCAAATACATCACCCAGTAACTTGTCTGATAGGTATTAATTCATTATTCTCTTATGCTTTAACAGTCACCCCTCCTTTCTTAGGAACACAATGAATTAGACTTACCCAGGCACTATCCGAACTAGGATATATAATTCCAACGTCCAACCATTTCAAAATTTCCTTTTTGACTACTTCTTTCATCATTGGGTTCAATCTCCATTGTAGATCAACTCTTGGTTTATATCTTTCATCCAATATTATTCTACGCATACAGATCAAAGGACAGATTCCTTTAATATCAACTAAGGTCCAACCAAACGCTTTCTTATATCTTTTTAATGTTTCCAAAAGTTTTTGCTCTTACAAATCATTTAACTCTGAAGATATAATAACAGGTAATGTAGATGGGTTTCCCAGAAATACATACTTCAAGTGGTTAGGCAATGTTTTCAACTCAAGTTCAGGTGGTTTTATAATTGATGGAACTAGATTCTTATTAGCATTTCCCGTAATATCCAACATCTCAAATCTTTCTTGAACATAATCTAATTCTTCATTTTCTATTTCATCAAAAATAACTTCATCTTTGTCTTCAAAATCTTTTTTTTCCTCAAAATATTCTTTAAAATGCTCATTTAATAGATCTTCACTAATTTCTAGCAAAAACTTTCATTGTCTCTTTCAACAATAGGGTATTTCATAGATTTTGTAATGTTAAAAGTCACTTCTTAATGGTTAACTCTCATAGTTAATTCTTCCATTTGAACATCTATCATAGCTTTTCCAGTAGCTAAAAAAGTTCTCCCTAAAATTATAGGTATTTCTTTATCTTCCTCCATTTCTAAAATAATAAAATACATAGGAAAGATAAATTTATCAATTTTTACTAACACATCTTCTATAACTCCCTTAGGATAAGTCACTGAACGATCTGCTAACTGAAGAGTTACAAAAGTAGGTAAGACTTCTCCTAATCCTAATCTTTTGAAAATTAATAGAGGTATAAATAAGATTAATGCTAGCTCCCAAATCACATAAAGCTCTTCCATAGAATCATTCATCGATAGCACACGGTATAGTGAAACTACCTGGATCTTTTAATTTTTTTAGGAAGCTTTTTTTGAATAATTCCTCTACACTCTTCGCTAAGTGCAATAGTCTATTTAACAATGAAAAATTGCACTACACTCTTCGCTAAGTGCAACAGCCTCATTATCAATGAACTTCCTTTTCTTGTTCAAATTGCACTGCACTCTTCGCTAAGTGCAACAGTTTTGTTATCCGTGAACTTCCTTTTCTTGTTCAGTATATCTTTCATAAATTTCACATAATTGGGCATTTGCTCTAAAGCTTCTACAAAAGGAATATTTACCGTTAATTTCTTAAGAATTTCTATAAATTTAGAAAATTATTTATCTATTTTGTGTTGTTTCAATGTTTGAGGAAATAGTGGTGGAGGTTTCTCCATAGTAATTTTCATTGGTGTTAGTGGATATTTTTAACCTGGGTATTCATGATCCTTTTCTTTTTCTAAATCCACTTTCTCTTTTTTAGTTTTCGTTTCTTTCTACACTCTTGTTTCCAATTCTTTTCTACTTCGTAATCGTATCGCTTTTATCTATTCTTTTCCTTGATCTTTGGGATTTAATTCCACAATACTAGGAAAAGTTCCTAATGTTCAGTTACTAAGTGTAGTAGTGATATGCCCAAATTGGTTTTCAATATTCTTGATAGCAGTTCCTTAATTTTGTAATTGGTTTCCTTTAATTTGTAATTGATTTTCTTGATTTTGCAATTGTTGACCCATGTTCAGTATCAGCTCTTCCATAGACAACTTCTTTTCCTTAAATTGAGTGTTACTATTAAATCTTGGAGGATAAGAAGGTCTTTAATTAATATTTCCTTGGTTGGATGAATTTTCTAAATGTTTGCCCATTGTTGATTTGTAGAAGAATTGTTATTCCAATTAAAATTTGGATGATTCTTCATTGCCCATTGTTGATTTGTAGAAGAATTGTTATTCCAATTAAAATTTGGATGATTCTTCCAAACTGGGTTACAATAGTTCAGGTCTATAGTTAACATTTCCTTAGTTGGATGAATTTCCTAATGGGTTCACTGGGTTGTTCGCCATAGTTAACATTTTCTTGGTTGGATGAATTTCCTAATGGGTTCACTGGGTTGTTTGCCCATTGTTTATTAACATTTCCCTGGTTGGATGAATTTCCTAATGGGTTCACTGAGTTGTTTGCCCATTGTTGGTTTGTAGAAGAATTGTTATTCCAATTAAAGTTAGGATGACTCTTCCAACCTGGGTTATAATATTTCAAATAAGGATTATTGGGTCTATTATTAATAGCATTTAGAGTCTCATAAAAAGGTTGAACTTCCATAAATTTCCCAGATGAATTCTCTTCCATCATAGTAGGTGTTGGAGAATAATAATTCCATAATGATCTAATTTCTTTCATATTTCAGCAATCTGCGAAGCTAACATAGATATTGCATTAGAATCGTGGATACTAGCTACTCTTTTATGATTTATCCTTTCAGAGGGCCATTGAAAATTATTGGTAGTCATCTCTTCAATTAACAAATAAGCCTCATCAAAAGGTTTTAACATTAAAGAACCATCAGCCGCAGCATCTATAATCGATCTAAGAGATCCCACTAATCCAGTATAAAAAGTTTAAACTATCAACCAATCTAGTAATGAATGATGTGGGCACTTCCTAAAAAGATTTTTAAATCTCTCCTAAGCTTCATATATTGACTCTACATCAATCTGAAAAAATGATGTTATGTCACTTCTAAGTTTAGCAGTTTTGGATGGAGGGAAAGAGAAATTTCTGTGAAAGTTCTCCCCAAGTTCTAATAGATCTAGGTGCTAATGAATTTAACCATCTAGTAGAAGGTTCTCCCCAAGTTCTAATAGATCTAGGTGCTAACAAATTTAACCACATCTTAGCCTTATCCTTAAGTGAAAAAGGAAAAAGTCTAATTCTAACTACATCGTTTGAATTTCTGTCATATTTAAAGGTAGCTTAAAGTTCTAAAAAACTAGCGAGGTGTAAATTAGGATCTATATTTGGTGTACCTTTGAATTAATTTTTTTGTACCATTTGGATAATAGGAGGTTTGAGCTCAAATGAATTAATAAATTAGGATCTTCATTTGGTGTACCTTTGAATTGATTATTTTGTACCATTTGGATAATAGTAGGTTTAAGCTCAAATGAATTAGTACATCAGGATTTTGGATAGATAAGTGAATTTCATCTGCTGTAGGATTTGCATAATCTTGTAGAGGTCTCGGTTGATGTTCATTTTCTACTCCTTGATTGCTCACATTATTTTCCATTGTGTCAAGATTTCTAGGTTCTTTTCTTAGTTTTTAAATTCTCCTAATAGTGCGTTCTAATTCCGAATCGTAGGGTATAAGATTTTCAGGTCCAAATTTACGCATACAATTGAAATCAGTACACAGAAAAACTGTTAACTGAATATGAAAATAAGTTGCAATTCAAGTAAAGTTTTCTAATAGTCCTAATTTGTCTGTTACTCTAATTATGATTTTTTTTTAAATCTAATTTTTACTCCCTAGAAATGGCTCCAAAAACATGACAACGACTTTATATATGCTAAAAAATACAAGAATTTGATACTGCTGCCAGAAGATTTAAATCCTCGGTAACGACGCAAAAAACTTTACAACAGTTATAGATTTAATAAAGATGTGTATAAAATATTCAATAATTGCAAAGTCACACTT
>JXCR01137708.1:4783-56724 GCA_002079205.1 Phalaenopsis hybrid cultivar | reverse complement strand
AGCTTTGGGCTCAGCTCAAATTGATTGTTGTGTTTGTTCAAAAATGACCTTATAAAGGATTTTCAACAAAAATTGGATTCCAATTTGAGGTCTAAGACATTTNAGTCCTATGGCTAGACCTAGGCTACTAAAGAAATTTCTAGACCTCAACCAAAAGTGAGGTCAACAATATAATTAATGTATTATGCCAAATAGGAGCATACCTATTCTTTACCCTCTCTCGAGTGCAAAAAAAACATTGGCTAATTCAGAGTTTAGTCTCTAAACCTGTGGTTAGGCTGAGAAGATGCTGATTGTCACCCAAGAGTTCATGCTTACCCCTCACTTGAAGGCTAACATCTCGCTTTAGTTTCCAAACATTTTGACCGAATTGGAAATTTTAGTTTGTCACTCTAAAACCTCTAATTCTACACCCATCAAAACTTATTTCCCTATTTATTTGCACTTAACCCCATAGATTATATTCTCATACATGAGACTAAATGTGATTCTTACTTTGTTGAGGAAAGCATAACCCTTTTCGGGCCACTATGTTTCACAACGGATTTTAACAAATCAATTGGCCAAAATTGATAAGTAAATTAAGCATAGAGTTTAAATCATCACAATTAATGGAATTAAAAGCATTTCTATTAAACCTCATTCCTACACAGAATTATTCATCATTGCAGGGAAAGGACAAAGAAAAATACTTAGATCTCATGGGGAAGAAATAACAACACATGGATTTATAGATAAATGTAAGTTTAGAAAACAAGATTAAGTTGATTTAGGTGTAGTAGATTAGAACTAACATCTAGTTTTAATGTTGGTAAAACCTAATGAATTATGTAGTTTGTGTTTAATTTGTATAGAACCTAAGGTATGAAGATCATTTAAGTTCAATTTAGATAGGACCTAAGAAATGAGGATGATTTAGGTTCAATGTAGGTAGAACCTAAAATTTAAGATGGTTTTAGTCCAATGTAGTTAGGACTTAAGGTTTAAGATGATTTAGATTCATTGTAGGTAGAATCTAAAGTTTAAGATGGTTTAAGTTCAATATAGGTAGAACTTAAGATAGTTTAGGTTCAATGTAAGTAGAACCAAAAGTTTAATTTGGTTTAAGTTCAATGTTGGTAGGACATACAAACTATGTTCGAGAAAGTTTCAAAATTTCAGACACCATAGAAAAAGATAAATGATTTTGTCCATCAATAAAAAAACATTCTGAACTTGAGTTGAAGTTACTTCCTGAATATTTAAAGTATGTCTTTTTAGGTGATTCCCCTACTTTACCAGTTATAATTTCTTCAAATTTAATGATGGAAGAAGAAGAAAGATTGATGAAAATTTTGAAAAATTTTAAGAAAGCCTTTCGATGGACAATAGCTAAAATTACAGGAATCAGCCCTTCAATTTGTATGCGTAGAATTCTTATGAAAGAGAACTGCAAACCCAGGGTTGATCCTCAAAGGATACTGAATCCTACTATGAAAGAAGTTGTTAAGAAAGAAATTCTAAAGTGGTTAGATGCTGAAATTATCTACCCTATTTCAGATAGTACATGGGTTAGTCCAATTCATTGTGTTCCTAAGAAATGAGGAGTAATTATGAGTGTAAATGAACATAATGAATTAATACTTACTAAACAAGTCACAGGATGAAGAATATGCATTGATTATAGAAAACTAAATCTCGCCACAGTTCATTTTCCATTACCCTTTCTAGATCAAATGCTGGATAAACTAGCTGGGCATAAATACTTTTATTTTATGGATGAATATACTAGTAATCATCAAATACAAATAACTTCTGAGGATTAAGAGAAAATAATGTTTACCAGTCCTTATGGTACATTTTCTTTTAGAAGAATGCCCTTTGGTTTATGTAATTCCCGTGCTAGATTTCGAAGATGTATGTTGCCAATTTTTTGTGATCTAATTGAAAAAGGGATTGAAGTCGTTATGGATGATTTTTTAGTGTTTGGAACTTCATTTGACTCATATCTAGAACATTTATTAGTAGTTCTCAAATGCTGTGAAGAAAAAAATTTAGTCCTTAATTGGGAAAAAATGTCAGTTTATGGTAGCAGAAGGAATTGCATTAGGACACCAAATATCTGAAAAATGGTATGGAAGTAGATCCCGCTAAAATTCAAGTGATCGCTAATTTAACTTATCCAATTAATGTAAGGAAAATTAGGAGTTTTTTAGGACATGTTGAATTCTACAGGCGATATATTGAAAACTTTTCAAAAATTGCTAAGCCTCTATGTCATTTACTAGAGAAAGATGTAAGTTTTAAATTTGATGAAGAATGCCTAAAAGCTTTTGAGTTATTAAAAAAAGAATTAGTCACTATACCAATTATAGTTTCACTAGATTAGGGAAAACCTTCTGAATTGATGTGTGATGCTAGTGATTATACTATTGAAACTGTTTTAGGACAAAGATATGATAAAATTTTTAAAGTAATTTACTATGCTAGTAAAAATCTGAATGAAGCCTGAATTAATTATACAACAACTAAAAAAAGTTATTAGCAATAGTATATGCTTTGATAAATTTAAATCATACTAATTGGAAGTAAATGTATAGTGCATACTGATTATTATGCTATTAAGTACTTAATGAAAAAGAAGTATGCTAAACCTATACTTATAAGATGGGTTCTTCTTTTGCAAAAATTTGACTTTAAAATAGTAGATAGAAAGAGGACTGAAAATCATATTGTTGATCATTTGTCCATACTTGAGTTAAAAGAACCACTCTATTTTGAAAAAGAAATTAATGAACATTTTCCTGATGAAAAACTGTTCAACATTAATGAGTGGTGTGTTCTGTGGTATGCCGACATTGTGAACATTATTGTTAGTGATATTATACCCTATTGAATGACATACCAACAGAAGAAAAAATTTATATATGAAACTAAGACTTATTTTTGTGATGACCCATTTTTATATAAACAAGGGAAGTATCTGATTATTCGAAGATGGGTGCCTTTAGAAGAGACTTATGAAATTATCCAAAAATTTCATAATTCTGATTTTGGGGGACATTTTGATATTGATAAAACAAAATACAAAATTTTACAATCTGGTTTTTATTTGCTTACTATCTTTAGAGATGTTAATGCTTATATCAAAACTTGTGATAGATGTCAACGCGTAGACAATATTTCTAAAAGAAATGAGATGCCCCTTAATTATATTTTAGAAGTTGAAATATTTGATGTTTGGGGATTAGATTTCATGGGACCATTTATACCACCTTTTGGAAATTTATATATATTATTAGTAGTGGACTATGTATCCAAATGGATAGAAGCTGTTACTTTACCTTGATGTTAGTAGTGGAAATTTTGGGGATTAGATTTCAAACTTTAAATGAGTTCATGATCTTTATAGTATTTATAGTAAGGGTAGAGAATAATATTTCTTCTATTTGACACAACACAATTTGAATACTTCCACAACAGAATTTCTATACTTATTACTGATTCATTATAAGGAGAAAGATATTTAGTATTGAGTGCTTTTCTTTACATAAAATCAAGTTATCTTTAATAAGTTTTTATTTCATTTTCAAACATTAAAAATACCAAAAAGAGTTTAAATTTCACTCATGTGATAAAAACTATAGTTTATTTATTTGTATTTTTAAAGTAGAAAGTTTATTACTTTAATTATCACATACTGTGAATAATCCCTGTGGGTTTGATATTCAGGGCTTAATTAAAAATTTCTATATAACTTGATAATGATATGTATACTTGCGTAGTATCCCAATATATATTAAGTTAAAAAGTTAAATTCTTATTTTCTCCAAGATTAATTTTTTGGTATTGTTGCAAAGTAAGGAAAGATAAGTAAAAAATATAATCAAATACATTGTTATATTGTTGCATATAAACAATCAGGATCAATCACCTTGACGACCTCGACTTCCAGATAGTTCATTTGTTATTTTGAAGAAGATTAAGAAGTTGGAGAATGAGATGATCAATATTTTGAATGTGATTAGCAGCATTTCTGATTAGTTTGACCATCTGGATTGGAGAATTAAAGAGCAATTTGATCACATTAGACTTATGGAAGAGGTTACGATGCAAACGTATAAGAAAATGTTTGGATCGTGGAAGACTCAACTAATGAATTTGCTCACTGTCCTTTCTTTAACTTATTTGTGCATTGTCAATCCATGAGAGATATTAGAGAAGATGATAATACTAAAGATTAAGACGTGTAGAAACTCTGAAGTTCAGAATTATGTTTTATAAGAGATTATTTGTGTTTAGTTATGTTGGATTTTCTTAGTTTTCGATATCAGACTTATTATGTTTGCTTTCAGTATTTGATGTTTAGTTTTCAGCGTTAGGATGTTGTTGGTGTGATTTTGATGCTGAGTTTTTTGTTGTGATTTCAAAATACTTGTTTGTAATTTTTTGGATATATATATATAAATGTGAAGTTATTTGTTGTTTCTGAAAATTTAATGTTAATAAATTACTTACTTATGAAAATTAAAGTGAATTTAAACTAATTAGAAGATGGTGTTCTTTGGTGTACTACACTTTTTACAAAAAAAAATTGAAAACTAAAATTTTAAGCGTTGGCCCCTAGGCGCCAAATCGGCTGAGTCATTAAAAACCGCAAAAATGAACATTCACGCCATTTATTCTAATTCAGTTCATCTTCTAACTTGTGAATAATGCCAAATAACATCTCAAGGCTTCCAAATACTTGGATTTCAGGTGATTTTGGGGCTTAAAATTCTTAGATTTCATCTTCTCTTAGTAAGAGCTTCACTTTAACCTAGAAATTTTTTATTTTTACCATGGATTTCTCTTACATTACATGAAAACCGAAAATTGGAAATTTTGGAGAAATCTAGTGAAGAATCCATGGTGTGAAGTTTCTTAGCAATGATTTTAATTTTAGGAGTTTAATTTATTTTTATAGTGAATTTATGTGGAAATATTTTGAATTTTTCAAACTCATATGGCTCCTAAAATGAGTAAGACAAAGGGAAAGGAGGCCTGTGACATGAGAAAATTTGTGAACATCAAAGCCCAACATCATTATAATACCCAACTCACAACAAGGAAACTGATTCAGGAACAAGCATTTTATAGTCCCAGAGGATCTATTGAAGGATTAATTGTAGTAAGAAATTGGGAAACTTTTTGTTATTTCATGGCTGTAGCAGTTGTCTCAATTGTCTGGGAATTTTATGCAAACCTCCTAGAAGCTTCAGATGATCAAGTATTTGTATGAGGTAAGACTGTTGAATTCACCCCTGAAAGAATTAATGCACTATGTGGGTTGAGGGATGAATTTCATTGTGAATATACTACATTCGATACATCTGATTCAACAATGGATGAAGTTATTGCTTAGCTGCCGACGGAAGAGGAGTTTGGATAATGAAGAATGATCATAAGGTAAACTTCTCTACTTCTATGTTAAACACTTAATTGAAAACTTAACATTATTTTATTTCTTGTCGACTCCTTCCAAGAAATCATCTAAGTGAAGTCGCTAAGGAGAGAGCTACTATGAATTTCTATATTCAACAAATGAAGAGAATAAACATCAGTGCTCTCATTTATCGGAATGCTCATAATTATTCTAGATGTGGGGACTACTGGAGGTTTAAGATGCCCAACCTTATTTTTTTCTTTATGTGACCAATCAGGAGTGGATTATGATAGATCTGAAAAATTATTACAACCATTAGACCTATCAGTAAGCCCAGTGTTTATACATATGGGTTACAGTGATATACCTTTAATTTTGGCTTCTGGATCTTCTACATCCTGTACTACTTCTCTAGATAATGTTATGGAGCAATTGCTTATTTAGCAGGGTGATCTTTTGACTCTTAGAAATCAGATGAGAACTAAGGAGGCTCAAAATTATCATAATGATGAGCATATGCAAAGGAAAAAGGATTATCAGATTTCTTATAATGAGGCTATGGAAAAATGTTTGAGGGATGATCATAACGTAGAATTCTCTACTTGCCCTCGCTTTACACCTTATGACCCTGAAGTAGATTTTGAAGAAGAGGATGAAGATGATGATGATGAATAGTTTACTATCATGTTTGTTTTCTATAGTTTGATTTTGTTTTCATGTCGTTGTTAGTTAGTGCACTTTATTTTTAAATGAATTGTATTGTAAACCGGTGTTAAACTTTTATGTTTCGATGTAGATTGTTTGTTTTTATTTCAGTATCATTCATTTTTGCTTATGTTTAGAACTCTCCTTTACTTAACAAATCTTTTTGATATATCATGTTTTACATAATAATTTATACCCTATTCTTTTTAATAGGTACCTGCAAAGTTTTAAGTTCAAAACCCTCTACAGGTTAGTTTATTTAAATGCATTTAATGTTTTCTTTCTACCTTCATTTTTGTATTAAATACTTTACCTATTAAAAATTTAAGTTTTGGGGGAAAGAAAAAAAATTCTTAAAAGAAACTAAACTTTATTTGTCCTCAATAAACTATATTTTTAAAATTATTTTTAACATAACTTTTGGTATCAGAGGTCAACTTGAAGATAGCTATATTTTTGAATTTATAAATATGATTGTAGACATAGAGTAAAAATCTTTAATAATGAAGGTTAGTTCTAAAAGTTAAGATATTTAGTATAAGAGTATATGGTTATGTGTGTATTATTTAAAGTAATGAAAATTATATTTCTGAAATATTAAGAGAGTCTTAGAGTTATATAAAAAGAAAGGATTGAGACTTTATGAAAAATCTTTTTTAAAGCTATTACACATTTATAAGTAAGACATGTAATAAGTTTTTAACTTTAAAAAGAGGATATTGAAGTTCAAAATCATTAAAGATTATCCAGATATAGTAATCTTCACATGAAAACGAAAATAAAAAAAAAGGATTGCAAATGATCCTAAAAGAAAAAAAAAGAAAGAAAAATAAAAGAGAAAAAAAAGTAAAAAATATATATGTGAGAAGAATCTTGAGAAGATGCATAATCAAAACTTGGCTTCAGTTGAATCAAATTAAGGAAAGAGGCTTAAATATATTTCTAAACTTATATTAAAGTATTAACATCTTTACTAATGAAGTTCTGTTTCATATAGTTCTTCTAAGCATCCTCAACATGACGAATTACAATTATTCTTGAAATGAATATGAAACCAAAACCCATAGACTTAATATTTCTTCAAAATTGAAGCCAAACCACTAGATAGCTTAGGAAGTCACTGAGGTCCTCCTCAGGATCAGTAACATCCCTTAATTTTCTCCCTTTGGATTCTATAAATAGTTGTTCCTATTTGATATTCCTCTTAGAATTTTTCATGTCCGACCTTGAAAACCCTAAACTTTCAAAATCTTGAAGAAAAGTACCCTTGATCTGAATCAAAAATTTTCTTATTCAATTTTTATTATCTAAGATGTAACTATAGAGACTTGCTCTTATAGGAAACTTTAGAACACAAGTAATATAAACTATGTCTACCATTTTCTATTAGATAGAGGAACTTATCGGTCAACATAAAAGGTCTCGTAGACTAAAACATATGTCATAAATTCTTTATTTAATTTAATCGAGCATCACCATCAAGTAAAGTGTCTATTCCCTGTGATAGATGCATGGCTTGTAATGTTGTGCTCGTTTATTTAAAATATTGTCTATATGAGGTCGATTATGTCTCGCATTTTGAAAATTTAAAATTCTAATTTTCAAAATTATATATATATATATTAAATATATCTTAAACCAATGATGTTTTCCCGTGCTGACGATCGACAGTTACACAACGTAACAAAGGGCATACTTCCAATTATTTTGCAAAATGCGAAGTAACTTCTCCATAAAGTGAAAACCATCAAGGAGATGAAGGTTTTTCCTTTAGGACATAGCCTTCACAATCTAGAGAATAGGATTAAAGGAATTTCTCATTTTATAAATTGAGGTTTCCTCAATACATTCATCAAGGGGTGAAGCTACTGAAAAAATCACGAGTTACTAGGTTTCCGGCTGTTAGGTCAAATGGTGTTAAGGATGTAGAAATGAATCTCAAGGATTTGTAGGGGAAATAAATGAAAACAGCTCCCTAATCTAGCGGCTTCCTCTAACGCATAATCCTAATCTTAATTCTCAAACATCAGATCTAAGAAGTTTGCTATGAATGAAATTTTAAGACTTGAATAATTTTCTCACCCACGCAAAGATTAAAGAAGTGTTCTCTGGGAATGAGCCGAGCGCTGACTTCACACCGATGAAGATAACTCCATTTCTTCTCCTGAGATGGATGAAACTATTCTTCTCAAGGAGGAAGACCAATAAAGCTTCAAGTTAATCCCCCACACTTCTCTTTTTCTCCAGAAAATGAGAAGACCAGTGAAGGAAACGGTAAGACACGGTAAGAAGATGAAGAAGAAGCTGGATAAATTCTGAAGCTTTTCTCCTCTTCTCACAAGAACTCTCCAAAATTCTCTCACAGATCTCCCAAAATGCTCAAAAACCTCTCCCAGGTCATGTCAGCAGTTCTCCCTATCCAGCCATTCCTTCTCTAGTGTCCAACGAACAATAGTAGCACAACCACTTCTCCAATGGATTTTCATCCAAAAATGCTTCCATAATTAGTAAAAGACCAAGATTAAAAGTAATCATTATCCTCTAGGCATGGCACTTTGGGTTCCTCCATTTCTGGATTACAACGGAGATCCTTCTGCAGAAATGGATTAGACGCATATGCGCCCAAGACTGGGGCATATGCGCCAGCATTTTTTCATGTGCATTTTATTCAAGCATCTAAGCTCCAGTGGATATGCACCCCCTCCTCTGTCTGTCCTGGTCAAGATGTTGGTGGGCTCCCAAGGGGCACAGGTGGGAGCATATGCGCCGCACTCTCAGGTGCCAACAACCGGCAAAACCAATTTTGAACACATATGAGCCCAAACCAGACGCATATGTGTCCAATTCTCTAGAAAGATGCATGAAGCAGCACCCTGGGCACCTAGGTGGTGCTAATAATAGGTGCATATGCACCAAACTTGGCAACTATGTACTCAAACTTGATGTATATGGACCAAACTAAGCCTCATAACCCACTTTTTGCCTTATTTGGGCCGGATTTTGTGCGGGTGATTTTTTTTGAACCTTGGTCCATAGAAATTAATTTATGAATAAAATGTGGTGTTCAAACATTTGAATGAGTATATGGGTGCCTCATATTGGATGGAAATTCTCAGTCAGGCCGAGTATGGTCGGGATGGTCCAAACCACAATTTTATGCCAAGACATCCATTGAAGGATTTTACTGTTGAGAAACTATGAGAAATCACATATCACTAAAATACGACCCAAAAACTTGAAAATGAACATTTTAGATTTTTTTTATCAGGGATTTAGTGCCAACGGGCGTCCCATACAACCACGCGGGCATGTCAGCCTAAACTCTGAGTTTCCGAAATGAGTGTGGTAGGTTTCTATGACCGCCCTTAACTATGGGAGGCTTTGAATAGATGGAGCATTGTATTGAAACACTAAAATAGGCATTAAATGTATCTCGTGTCAGAATTATCATCACCCAGTGGAAAGCTCTTCTGGGTAAGGCTGAATCGTTACCAACTTTAGGTATGTGCTCAAAACACATGTTAGGAGGTTCTTATAGATGTCATGGACTATAAGAATCTGTAAGTGAGCAAAATAATGTATCGTAGCATTAAAGTTGATATCCCATACATGCGACATCAAAAAGTAATATTAACAGTTTGAAGACGGTACAACAACACACCTCGAATATGGTGCTATGACTCACCTAACCATAAAGATGATGTAGCAACATACCCTAATGATGGTGCAACAATGCCACCCAAATACAATGCAATAATGTGCCCTGCAAACGATGCAATTGTGATTGAATATTTCATGATGTTGTAATTGTAGATCGCAGATTGTTTTGAGTAAATATTTCACGTGGTTGTAATTTGAAATCTTGCATTATTTTGATTAAAAATATCTCGTATTGCTGTGATCCAATTGTAATTTTTTATTTAAAATGTAACAACATAACTATTTTAAATTCGGTATTATTGAAAATCAAAGTTTATTGGACAAAATGAAAGTAACAATTGTTGATATTGAAAATTAATTTGATGACAAATTAATTTTATACAAACAAAAGGCATTTAATCAAATGACTGAAATCTATTTTGCACTTTATCAAATTTATTTTATACGATTAATCTTTTGATAAAATTATTTTTAAGTAGTAAATTAATTTTTTATTTTCATGAAATTATAAATATTTTTTTCTTATTAAATAACTCTATGTGTTGAAACATGTTCTCATACTGCTAAAATTGACTTTATAAATGTGTTTTTGTGTTCTATATTTCATATTTGGTAAAATTAAAAAAAAATATTTTTTTATTTAAACTTTTTTAAATTGAATAAAATAATAATTTCTTGTGTAAAAAATCATCTTTTAAGTTTATAATGTTTGTCCTCCAACTCTGTTAGTTAAGATTATCAACTTTTTTGATACCTTATTTTCGTTAGAGGTACTTAAATATTTTTGTGTTAAATAAAAATTTTAATCAAACAAGTTATAATTAAGATTATTAAATTGAAAACTATTTTTTTTTTAGTAATGATGTGTGCTTGAAGATTCGCGGCGGTAGAGCAATAATTATTTATCATAGTGTTGCATAAGAATTCAACATACATTCAAATGAAAGAAAACAATCAGTAGAGACACCAAAAATTCTTACATGGAAAAATTGTAAAGGAAAAATCACGAGACCTGACCCAGTTAAAGAGATATACTATAAACTGAAGGTTCCATATATGATGCCTTGTTACACAGGAGGGAAATGACTATACAACCTTTCAAGCTTCAAAGTCGGTGCACTGATGAACTTGTCATAAGAAGTGAGTGGCGATCGATCAAGACTAACGATGACAGATGAGTGATGGCCAGTGATGTTAGGCGACTGGTGGTCGGCGGCGGTCGACGACTGGTGATTTGTGGCGATTAACGGCTCGTGGTTGGACGTAGTTTCTATTTGGTGGTCGGTTGCGGTCAGCATTAAGGTGATGTTGGATTTCAACTCTTTCTCCAAGCATCAAGCTTTGTCTTCCCAGGCTCCTAGCTCTCCTTTAAGGGCTTAAGCTCTCCTAGGCTTCAAGCTCTTCTTAAGGCTTCAAGCTCCTCTTTCCCACTCATGAGTGGAGTTGGGCTCTATTTAGAGAGTCCCAACTACAATTAATGAAGAAATATAAATCACTCTGATCGGACGTCTTGGAGAGATTCTCATGATCAGAAGGCGTTTGATGGACATTTGAGGGCCTTAATGATGTAGGAAATGAGCAATCTTAGAATCATTGAGTTCATCTTGTCGAGATGTTTAATTCAACCATGAGCTCGCCATATTCCATTTGACCTTTAAAATATGCATGAAAAGCATTCAAAAGTTGTTTATAAACTTAATTTGAGCTTGGTTGACTCGGATTAGATCAACTTTGCTACCATTTGATCCATCTTGTCGAGCCGGCCACTTTGACTATATGTTTGTTGAAATGAAATTTTGGATAACACTTAATCAATACTTGAACTTTTTTTACTCAAAAGATTATCTTGATATCTATGTCATATCTCGAGAATCATATTGGACGATTGATTTGTTGATGACATGTCAAGTAAGACCATTAATTGTGTTGTTTGTTAGATCACCTTTTATCAAATAAGCTTTTTTACTTGTAGAAAAAATTAAATAGTGTTTGTATATATTAGCATTTTCCACCAAATTCATTGGCTTAGTTTTCTATTCATTTTATAGAATAGTTTAGGTTTTGCTGATCATTTAGGTTTGTTGTTTCTTAGTTTGGGGTTTAGCTTGACATGAATGTAGGATTGGACTTTAGGCAGAAGCACAAAAAAATTTTGTCTGATGTCTCACTTTCAGTACTTTCTTGCACTTGTTTTGTGATTGCTTTGCTTACTTCCGACAATTATTATTGTTGTTTTGTGAGGTAGAATCTTAATTTAAATTATTCTAATCATTCCAAATTTTTTACTAAACTTAAGAAACTTTTCTTAATTTTTTTAAAGTTATTTTTGCCATACCTTAGGGATGAGAAAATGGGATGATGATGGTTGACATGCAATGATATTAGAGACATGGTTTTAGAGTTTTATAAATCCTTATGCTCCCTCCAAATTTTGTTCTCCTTCATATGAAAAATTTGGATCAATTTATAGTTTTTAAGATTATATTTTCATAAATTTCGTGAAAATCACCAAACAATATTGAGATGGCCCATGATAATTTCTAAAATTTTAAACTAACCTTACAACATTATTGTGTCTCAATAAAATTAGGATCAAGCTTTCGTATGTTTATTAATATTCTCTCATAAAGATGCTTATTTTAGTTGTCTGCATGCAATATTCAAATATGATATGGTATTTAAAGTTATCTTGATATATTTTCTTAACTATATTTTTAGACTCGAATAAGAAGAAAAATAATTAGCGTTGTTGAGCTCATCTTATCAAAATATTTAGTTTGAACTGTGATTTTATTTAGATTGATGTAAAAATGATATTAAATTTAATTTTTCAAAAAAATTCAGTTCAAGTTTTGCATGAAGGGCTTTTTTTACACATGTAGATTTTATTATAGTGTGTCAAGACACATTCAAGGTAATCATTAAATTGAGTTCAATTGGAAGAGTGGATTATCATCTGAATTTATAAATAGATGCAATAAGATTGAGTCAATATAAAATAAAATATGCTAAAAAAATTGAATTTGTTTAATCATATGACTTGTATGAACTAACTCAAAAATACATTTATTTTGAGCTGAATTCAATTAAATAGAGTTGAAATTTAAGTTTTTTTTTTATATGCAACTCTCTAGCATGATATGACTAGGGGTGTCAACAAATGACCTGATTTTAAACTGTGGGTCAAGCACGTTAATCCGATTATTATTCAACCAATGTTTAGACAAATCAAAGCAACCTAAAATTGACCAGGTTAATGTTCGAGTTTTGGTTAATTTAGCAATGTAAAAATTAGCATGAATATTATTAGGTTAAATGAGTCACTCTTCGATTAACTGAGCCATCTTGATCGTAAAAAGTACAAGAAATCGTATTATAAATTCCTTCGATATATTGGGTTTAGAGTAAGGTTAAAATCAGATTTGGGTCAAATCTTTTTAGCATAATTTAATCTAAGTTAGGATTGGGTCAAAAAGTTTTTTTGTAAGGTTAAGTTTAGACCAGCTCCAAATTTGAAACAGCAAACCAAATTGACTAACTTAAATTATGTCATGCAGCATGATTTAATTAACTATACATGCATGTTCTGGGATTTGATTTTTATTTATATTTTCTCTTAAATCTATTAATGTTTAGGATCGTTGTCAGCCAAATGGTTGGAGAGGTCCAAACTATGCTTAGTTTATTGTTGCTTCTTTCATCTCTATTCTTAACGGTGTATGTCACCATCTCCGATTTAATATATTTGTTATTCAATCCCAGCCTTTTTCAATTTATGATATTAAAATTCTTAATATGTTGAAAAAGGATACCTACATACATACCCCATAATTTTCATGTAATTACATTCATAAGACCAAAATTTCAATGTTTACTTGTGCAAACTGAAGTGCTTCACATTACTATTGTGAAAAAAAAAAGAAGACAATAAAGCGAAAAATGAAACGAGAAAAACTACACACAGAAAAACACTAGAGAGACACATAGATTTACATTGTTTGACAAATTTGCCTACGTCCACGGAGCTGCAGAAAATTTTACTATTTCGAGGAATTACGTCGTCGAGCACCTCGACGTTTATAAGAAAATCTCTATTTTCTTATCTCACTTCCTCTCTTTCTCTCATAGAGGACTTGACTTAACCTTGCTTAACTTGGACTTGCTTGACTTGGTCTTGCTTGGTTTGCATTATGACAAGTCATAAGAGGTTATTTATAGAAACAATGAGAGTGGCGGGTGGGAGGTAGGTGAGCAGTACGTGGGTGTGGTAGGTGAGCGGTAGGTAAGTGTGGTAGGTGAGCGGTAGGTGAGATTCTTAATTAGGAAACTAATTAAATTTCGGTGAACCGGATCTCCACATTACCCAACAATTACATGCAAAATACTATAATGATATTAATTAAATTATTTTTATCTACAAATATTCAGTTTTAAGTGTTAGATAAATTCCCGAAATTTAAATTATACAAGATTTGTCTTTTGTTCCTCNACATGCAAATTGCTATAATGATATTAATTAAATTATTTTTATCTGCAAATATTCACTTTTAAGTGTTAGATAAATTACCGAAATTTAAATTATACAGATTTGTCTTTTGTTCCTGGGAGTCGATGTAATATTGGAATATGCGTGAAAATAACATCATGAAATAGTAGTTTTGCATTAGAGATTAATATTTTTCTATTCTGCGATTGAAAAAATAGATATTTTGTTGTCCATTCGTTATGCGTTACTTTCAAATTATGCAGGATTGGAAGTTTGGCACATCATGCAGGATCGCTAAGTTATATTCGAATATGCCTCCAAATAAAAAAATTCCAAAAATAACAATCNCTGCGATTGAAAAAAATAGATATTTTGTTGTCCATTCGTTATGCGTTACTTTCAAATTATGCAGGATTGGCAGTTTGGCACATCATGCAGGATCGCTAAGTTATATTCGAATATGCCTCATTAAGTAATATTTCTCTATTTATTTTCTATACACACACACAAACACACATAGGCATTCACATACATACATACACTATATATATGAATGATGTTAACTTGTAAAAGTTTCTTTATTGATCGCTAAATAAACAAATACCACATCAGCATGAGCACTCATCAATTAACTCATCGTAATTGCCAAACTGCTAGTCTTCATCAATGAATATTACAAAAAAATAAAATAAAATTATATCTCAAGTTAGGAAAAAGTTGATCCCATTCAACATTTAAGTCAGCAGAATTAGGTAAACTAATATCTTGCATTTTCCAATCATACAAAAAAAATCACCATAATCAAGGTGATTTTGCTGAAATAACAATGAACTAGCTAGAATTATGAGGTGCTTTTAAAGGCTACAATGAATTCTCCACAACCAAGATAAATATATTAGAATTATGGCTAACTCATCAACAAACAAAATGAACTCACGCATAGGCCTAGTTAGTTGAGTTCAAATACTTCTTAAGGGCAATTCAACCGACTATTCCATATAATAAAGTTTATCACAAGTTAATTAGATAGTAGTTGATAACTTATGAAGAAATCAACAAGAAAATTCATATAAATAAATTCTTGATTTAGTTGAGATTAAATTAATCTATGTTCTCTATTTGTATTTTGAGGCTATATGCCTCATGTAGTGTATTTCAAAGAATTATTAAGCACTTCTCCAAAGTTTTTATTCATATTTCCAAAAAATAACACTTCACATGGCACTATGCCCTAACTCAAGAGCATCAAATCATTTGTGCTTAGAGGCTTATAATTTATATAATCAAGTGTCGACACTATTTTTGGTTGGAGGAGTTGCCCGTTGGAAGCTGTCGGCCGCCAGAATTGAAATTCCGTCGCCCTCTTCGGAAGGACATTTTAATATATAGTTTTAGAAAAGTATGAAATCAAATTGACTCCATATTTTTCATAGTTTAAATGAAAGATCATTATACCTCAAACTCTGTATCTATCTCAAAGGATAAACACAAGACTCGAGGATGAGGCTCGATCAAATAAACTAAGAAATATATGACATCCGTTTAATCTGCAAAATCATTTTATTTGCCGACAAGCTTCCTTATTTAATATGAAGAATTAAATAGGGTTTATATTAAGTTGGATTCAAACAAGCTTCCTATAAGGGCAAGCCCCTATAGTTAATTACATCTTAGATAACTGAAGTCACCTAAGAAAACTCTCAACAAAAATCAGGAAATATTATCTTCAAAGAGGTCAAAAGAATAGGACTTTTCAACGAGATCGGACAAAGAGGTGTAAAAGGGGAATGATTCAAATTTGGAACATTTTGTTGTAGAATCAAAAGGAGGAAGAATTAGAGGATGTCATAGATCCAGAGGAGAACCTCAATGACTTCCCAATCTATCCTATTGTTTGATTTCAAATTTGAGGAGAAATTATTTGAGTGTTTCATCCTGCCAATTTTATTAGTTTAGGGCTTACATTTGTGTGAAAAGATCACAGAAATTGCCTGAGAAATGTGAGGATTTAGGTCGCGACAAACGACAACCTAGGAATCCTAAGACGAGTTAAGACTTATATTGTATAACAGAGCTGTGCAAAAGGCCTAAAGATAAGTTGAGGATTTATGTTGTAGAAGCGAACAACCTCGAAATCTTATGACTTTGTTGTTTAATTCGAAGGAAGGAAAATTGGCTTAGTTGGGAAAGATATGTTTTGTTGTTGAAGATGGTCGTGTTGCCCACCATGCTAGCTCCAAGCACCTCGTCGTGATGAGTTTAAGTTTTCTAGTGTGTCAGGTTATGGTGTCAAATCAGTTGGCCCTATGGTTGTAGTCCTTTAAATTTTATGAGGGCATATTGAAGTTGATTAGAGCTACACCGGTTAGGATGTACCACTATTTTTTATTGGATTCACTTAGTTCAAATGAATTTATTAAACTTAACTTAATGAATTTCATAAATTCATTTAGACCGTGGGAAGCCTCATTAGCAACCGTAGGTTACCTCTTCTCAGGGATTTCCGATCATCCGATAGGGATGTCTTAATTTAGTTGCAATTGCTTTTTTGTGATGTTTGTGATTAAATTTTGAGTTTTCTTATATTTTGAATGTTGTGATGGTGAATTTTATATTGTTTGATTTTAGTTTTAGTTTTGGTTTTGGCTTTGGGTTTCACGCTATCCTAGCAGTTTTGGTTTTCATGCAGGGTGACATTGTTTTTTAACATGCAAATTTGTGTTTTTGTTCATACATGCATGTGAGTAAGTACAGTAACGTACTGGAAAGTGAAGTACGGGAAACTAGAAATGCAGGTAAAATAAATTACAATAAAAGCGTACCTGGATGGTCTTCTCGTAATCTTAAACTGAAACTCAAAATGCATGCAAGTGTATTTATATATTAAAAGCATTTTATGTAAAGCGGGGAAATAAGTTTCTGGTGATCTACCAAATCCTAAATCATATCTTGGTGAGCCCTCATTAATTCAATTAAGGATGATTTTATTAAGCAAAACATATTAAGTTTAGTAGACCTCCGAGGTATCCAAAAGGTCAGGGGAAAGAAGCAGATCCACGCTTCCCTCTCACCGGCTGATGAAAAAGTCTCGAGCTCATTTAAACTTATTATGTTGCTTAATAATTCATCCTGTGAATACCTCTAATGCTCAGTGAACATTGACATTTCAATTATCCATAAGAGTAAGGTGATTATCATTTGTCATTTAATTTGAGAATTATGTGGGTGAATACCCTTAAAGAGGCAAGTTAATATTATTAAGACACTTGGCCAATTTTAGTTTTACCTAGGGCTTGTAGTGTTTATAAGGTGTTCAATTTCTAGTTACATTCACTTTTCTAATCCTCATTTAACCAAATTTGATTTAGCCTATGTCATTACTAAGCCATTAAGACCTTGGTGGATTTATTACTAATTTTTGAAAGAAATTGAATTTTAAGTGATAATAATTTATCATCAAAATATTTGAATGTCATTTGAACACCAAATAGGGGTATTAAATTAGTGAGTTATTGACATTCAAAATCATACCCCTAAGTCTAGGATCATTTAATTTAATAGTCTTTCAAATTTTAATAATTTAGGAAATTGCAGACTTGTCCTTTAATTAAGAAAAATGAGATTGATTTCTACCAATTAATTTATTATATATCAATCATCTGAACGTGTTAATTAAGATCAAAGATTGCCCATTTCCACTTCTTGAATTAAGCATAAATGTTAATTAAGATTAAATTTTCAAAATTATACCTTTGCCTCTGAGGCTCTATCACTTTATAATTCATCAAATTTAATTCAAATGACTTTGAAATTTTTAGCCCACCTCACTCATGGGTCAATTAAGACATCAGAGGAGAAAATATGATTTTTTAAAATTTAATTTAATTTATATAATTATTTACATGCAAAATTTTGATTTTTTAAAAGAAAATTCAATAACTTTACCAAGACAATGCCTAATAACTTGAAATTTTTACTGGAGGTAGACCTAGACAAAGGAACCATCAGGAATAAATTTCATGATTTTGTCAGTTTTATTTAATATATTAAAATTATTTAAAATTATGGAGTATTAATTAATTATAAAATATTTTAAATAAGGAACATTAAATTTTATATTTTTATTAAATTTATCCAAGGTCAAAGAACCCAGGGAAATAAATTTTACATTTTTATAATTTTTATTTGAATTATTAGAATTATTTTAGTGAGAAATTAAGGAAAATCCATTTTGAGCCTTTAAAATTTATTTTTGAGCTTTAAAATTCAATATCTTCACTTAGAAAATTAGGAAAAATATTCCAATTTATCCTAAGAGATTAGGAAATAATTTAGAATATTTCAATGAATTTTATTAATTTTGTAATTTTTATTAATTTTTCATTATTTAAATATTTAAAATATGCTTAAAAATGAAAATTTTACTTTAATTACAAATTTATTTTTAGAAAATTCTTTTGATCATAGAGAACTCCCAAAAACCAATTTTATAATTTTTGTGAGTTATATTTTAATTATTCTGATTATTTTAAGTGTTAAAAGAGGCCTTTAACTTAGAAAATTAAACTAGGTTATCAAATGAACTCCAAATATTTTGAAATTTTTATGGGAAGTCCTCTGAACTTTAAATTATAGTAGAGAATTAAAATCAAGACGTTTAGATGTTTATTTTTCCCAAATTAATTTCCTTTGTGTTTTAGGTTTTTGTGAAAATTATGTGTGTTCTTAATGACTTAGCTCATGACAAATTTTTCCTAAAGTTCTCAAGTCACACTGAACTTACTAAAATTTTCTTAGATTTTTCTAAGCAACATGCTAATTACTATGATTATATATGCAAATAATAGACATAAACTTGAAAAATAATGATCTCTATCCAAGGGTTTTTTTGACTTTAGAAAAATCAGGGAAGATCCCCCATGATAGAGGTTACAAATGACCCAAATAGCATGCCATGGTGAAATATTTGAATGCATGGAGAATCAAAAAACTCAAAATAATATTTATTTAATTAAAAATAAAATATGCATGAAATAAACCTCAAACTACTTCTACATTTTTCTCTTATGTTCACTGAGCACTAGGATATATATTTTTTTTATTTTTCTGATTTTTCTACACCAACATAATGATTTTTGAAGTTGGATAAATTAAATAAATCTAAAAATCTCTAATTTTTCTACTTAAACCACGCGACGCGACGAAATTATGCAACAGCTCTGAAGGCTTGTGTGGCACACTCTGGTTGGACGCCACCTTCCGACTCAGCATTGACTGGGCTTGCACTTTATGTACCAAAGCATTGTCTGGCTTCATCTTACTCTTCTATTTGATACACATGCAATTTAACGGTTGTGAGTCTTCATCTCCGTCTGGTTCATCCCGAGAGTCGTTCACCTTCTTAGCTTAAGAACTTGAGCTACACTTAACCAAATCGACTCAGGTTTGTTTCTAAAGACTTATCTAGCTTAGACGAAGATATCTATATGGTTAACATGACATGAAATTGGATCTATGCAAGTGTAGAATCAAAACAAGCTCGGGACAATGGGGAGGTTTATACCTTTACTCTGAGAAGGGAAGCTTCACTCAAAGGTTCTTGATACGTTTGTGGAGGTCCAAGGAGGCTAGGGATTGAACCTCTTGTTGCGGTGAAATGTCTAGACCCAAATTCAATGAAGACCGAATTTGGGTGTTGATTAATGTCTAGGGTAGAGGCTCTCTAGGAGCGGGCTTTGATGGGGTTTCTTCTTCTCTCACTGTGGTGAAGGTTTGGGCAAGTTTAATTTGATTTTGTTTTAGTGTGGAGTTGTGGTGGAGATTGCCCCGTTTCCGAAAAGTATTTGAGCTCTGAAATTGAGCTTCGATAAGGGAAATTAGGGCAGGGAAGTGTTTAGGTTGCACTGAGGAGGTCTCAAGGAGGCTCTGAGAGCAATTGGGCTGGGTCTCTTTGAGAAAATTTCAACACTCAAACTTTAGATGTGAAGAGGCCATTTTATAGTCAAGGTCAGAGAGGGGAGCTCAAGGCCTGACTTTAGGTGCAAAAGCTTACTGAGGTGGTGAGCTAAGCGGCGCAATTGGCCAATGGGTATGGGATAACTCAAATGGGTCAATTGGCTCTCGATTTTAAGGTGCTCCAGCGACTAGGTCGGCCGACAATGGCAGGGAAGGTGCTTAGGTGGCACAGAAACCATAGAGGAATCTGTCACAATAATTAATTTGGGTTGGTGATAAGTTTTGGCAAAGATATATTTGGCTTAAGCAATTTATTGAATAAATCCCTTAATTTAGGGGACCTTTGGTCTATGGCTCATCTAGGGTGAGTAAAGTGGGTCTAGCTTGGTTACTAGGACCCAAAAGTTGGCTGTAGAAGTCTTGCCTTCATCAATTTAGCATGGCTAGGTCAATTTTAGTGCTTGGGTCCAATGTGGGTCCAAATGGCCAAAGGTCGGGTTTGGGTTAGGCTAGCCATGATTTTGAGCCCAATTGATTGATCAACATTATTTAGATGATTGTTATGAAGATTTTTGGTGAAGGATTGAAGTGAGTTTGAGTTCAATTGGAAGCTTAATTTGAAGGATTTTGGGATTTTGGTCAATTTGGGCATGATGAGCTAGACTTGGGTCTATGTTGGGCAAAATCCAAATTAATTATTTAAAATGGTCTATAGGAACATCATGAAGAGTTTTCAACATAATTTGAATGCCAATTTTGGGGTTAGGGAAATCAATTTGGTGGAATTTGGGGACATAGCCAATTTTGGGCAAATTTGGTGATTTTTAGACTTAGGTTAAAATTGAATGCAATTGAGGCTTCACCAAGGCCAATTTAAGGTCAATTTCGATGTGTAGGATTGTTATGAGGAGTTTTCAACATAACTTGTGGTAAAGTAAGTAGAATATGGGGTTCAATTTGGTTGGATTAAGTCATAGGGCCAAAGTTGGGGGCTTGACTAAGATCAAAATTGGGCTCAAAGCATGGGCCAATTAAGCTTAGTTTTAGTTTAGGTTGGTCATATGAAATGTGAATTTGAGTTTAGGATTGAAATTGGGACCAAATTAATGGACATTTATGGTAAATTTGGGGAAGTTGGGCCTTTAAAGTCAATTTGGGGGTTTTGGTCAAAATTGTCAAATTGAGTTCAATTGGAGGGTCCAAATTGGTGATTTTGGAGGTTTTGGAAAAGTTTGGGGTGCCAGGGTATTTTTGTAATTTTGGCAATTTTTGGGATATTTTGGTAAATTTGGGTGGTTTTGGTTAATTTGGGTATATTCAAATGGTTTGAAATGATTTTTGGACAAATTTGGGTTTTTTTGGTGAATTTGGGAATTTTGGTCAATTTTAGGGTTCCAAGGGTATCTAGGTAATTTGGGGCATTTTAGGGCAAAAGACTAAGTTGGATATTTTTGGTAGAATTGGGGTGCCAACCACACGTTTTCCGGATACGTTTTGAAAACACCGCCTAATAGTTTGTTTTGCGCGTTTTTAAAAATGATGCCCACCGTGTTTGGGTTGTTTACACTAAACGAAGGTCGCGGGTTGACCCGTGAGCAGCGTTTTAGGACAAGCTGATTATCCTGAAACTCACAAGCTGCCCCAAACAGACCCTTAACCATAACTAGCCCCACTCATCAACACTAAAGTTTGAATGAAATTTTTTACTTTCCTTTAGAAGTTTAAATCCAACGAAAGAAGGGAAAAACAAAAAATAAGAAAAAAATTAACATTATTTTGAAATTCAGTTAAACCCATTTATTAATGGAGGAGATGTTGAGTGATAAAATTAATTGTTTTAAAAATTTTTACAAGTGAAATTGCTTGGGTTGAAACTATTAATAACTTTTCCCCCTTTTTTTTTTTTGCTAAAATTGACTAAAAATTCAGATATTTGCTTAGTTTAAATAAATTTAATTTCTTTTAAATTAGATTAAAATCAAATTTAAAATAAATAATAGACTTTTGTTTTCTTCTAAATTCATTTTAAACATAACAAGTGTAAACATAGAACTAAACAAACCCGGAGTTTCACCATCATGTCTAACTAAAACCTGATTTTAGGATATGGATTTGTTTGAAAATCGACATCATGAAAAGTAGTTCATTTTTAATTGATAAAAAATTCTTGCAAACGAACGCTCGGGTGAACATATCAAAGGAAACAAAAAATAGGACGGTTTTGAATGGGTTGTTCAATTTTATTTAATCGCATCGACTTTGTCTCTTTATATTCTATGTTGCCTTTCGACTTGGCAACAGCTATGCATGGCGTGCTCTGCTGATTTTTCATTAAACTTCATCAAATTAAATAGAGTTACAAAACAGTGTAATGCTTTCATAACTATTGATATAGGAGCTTGGGACTGTTAGGGAATTCAATAGCAAAATCACATATTCTATGGCATTTGCAAGATCTGGAACTCCTGACTTCGGTGGTGGGAGTGGGAGCAAATATTTGGGAGACATTTCATTTTAAAATAGTGTAAATTAGTTATTTTGGTTGTAGGACGTTTGTATTTTTGTTATTTGCTAAAGTTTGGAAGAAGTTTAACATAACCAAATTAAACTATGCATTCTTGGAGTTACAAATTCTCTATACAAATACTTTGTAACTGTTTTAAGTGAAATTAAATATCTAAAAAAGGTAAACCTATTTGTTCCCTTTAATCTACGCCCCTAATATACTAATACCACCATCTATTAGCCTTTCAAATTTGTGATTGTCCCGCAAAAAAGTGGGATTGTGGGGGGGGGGGNNNGGGGGGGGGGGGTATGAAGTGCACAATTACCTGCTTGCCGCTACTTAAATGAAGACATTACAAGGTATTTTGGTTATAAATAAATATGTTAATAAATAAACAAAATTTCTCTGGCATGGCTGCCCCATCACTCGATCGTCTAGGACTAGTGGCCTTTGGGTTGGCCAGGTACACTAATTAGTTTAGCTCAAATAGGGCAGTCCGTCAGCTGGATTGACGATCTTCGGTCTGCCTGGGTAAGGACCTTCGGCCTGGTTGAGAGGCATCAGTCGGCCTATTAAGTTCAGTCGGTTGACTTGGCTAGAATCAAGCGACCGACTTGGTTGGGGTCAATCGGTTGACCCACTATCGACACTAAAAACTTAGGAGTTGTGAAGTTGTCGGCTGCTAGGATGGATATCCTAACACCCATTTTAATTTAAATTGTATATATTTTTTGGGAAAAATAGTATTTTAAAATTTTAAAATAGAAGACCAAACCGATCCCATATCCCTAGTACTTTAAATAAACGAGTCTAACACCATAAGCAATGGATCTACCCTGAAGGATAAGTTTAGTTGGTGAAGACATGTTTTGCTGTTAAAGATGGTCGTACTGCCCGCAATGCTAGCTTCAAGCTCCTTGTCGTGGTGAGTTTAAGTTCTCTAATATGTCAAATGATATCAAATCAGATGTCCTTATGGTTATGATCATTTAAATATTATGGGGCATATTAAAGATGATTAGAGTGACACTGGTTAGGATCCTATGGTTCCCTCATTACAGTACCATTATTTTCCTTTAGATTCACTTAGTCAAAATGAATTTACTAAACTCATTTTAATGAGTTCCATACTTTCATTTAGATCGTGAGAAATCTCGTTAGCAACCGTAGGTTACCTCCTCTAAGAGACATCATCGATAGAGACATCTTAATTTAGTTGAAGTTGTAGTTTTATGTGATGTTTGTGATTAAATTTTGATTTCATTTAAACCATTGGAAGCCTCGTTAGCAACCGTAGGTTACCTCCTCCGAGGGATTCCCGATCATCACCGATAGAGACGTCTTAATTTAGTTGCAATTGTTGTTTTGTGATGTTTGTGATTAAATTTTGCGTTGCTTATATTTTGAATGTTGTGGCGGTGAATTTTATCTTGGTTGATTTTAGTTCTGATTTTGATTTCAGTTTTGTGGCTATCCTAAAAGTTTTATTTTTCATGCAGGGTGACATCGTTGTTTAGCATGCAAGTTTATAAGCATAAAAGTATAGTGCAGAAAGTACTAGAAAAGAAGGTACTGTAAACTGTAAAAGCGTACCTGGCGAGTCTTTTCGTTCCTCCACTTGAAACTTTAGTATCTTTTCAAGGCATATTTATTTGATTTTTGCAGGAAATAAAGCAAGCTTGTTGTAAAAGTAGAGAGTACAGTTTGAGGCGTATCTATCAGATCTTACGTCATATCTAAGTGGTTCTAAATTTTGAGGATGATTCCATTAACCAAATCATAATAAGTCCAGATGTCCTTTAAGATTTCCAAAGGATCATGAAGAAGTCTCGGGTATTACCTTAGACATTTCGTAGTCCCTGGAATTATCTAGAGTTCATTTTGGCCTTATGTTTACTATATAGTTTATTCAGTTAATACCTTTATGCTTAGTGAATTTTGATGTTTTGATTATCCCTTAAGTAGGGTAATTATCACTTGATGTCTCATTTATAAGTTATATGGGTAAAGACCCTTGGGGGCAACTTAGCTTAATTAAGGAGTTTAATTATTTTGATTTTAAAGAATGGGCTTGTAGTATTTTGAAAGGTTTTAAGTTATTATAAATTATTTTCTAAATCTCATTAGACAAAATTTTGATTAAGCCTAGTTCACTACTAAGCCCTTAAGTTTAGTGGGTAGAATTGCAATTTTTAGAAAGAGATTTTGAATATTTGTGCTCTCAATCAAGAATTATAATTTAAATTGAAACCATCGGTTAGGGTTCAAAATTAGTGAACTATGTTCTTCCAAACCAAACCCCCTCGCCTTAATATCTCTTTATTAAATATTTCCTCAAATTTCATTAATTAAAAAATTTATAAATTTTTCTTTTATAAAATCAAAGTGAGGTTGGTTTCTAGCACTTTATCCCTTTTATGTTTCAATCATCAAGGCATGTTATCTAAGATCATTTATTGCCCATTCACCTCTTGACTAGGCCTAAATATTAATTAAGCCTTAAATTCCAAAATTACCCTTTTGTCCCTAAGGCCTTAATATCCTATAAATCATTAAATTAGATTTAAATAACTTAAAAATTTTATGTTACCTCACTCATGGGTTAATTAAAACATCAGAGGAGAAAATGTGATTTTTCTGAATTTATTTAATTTTATATTTATTTTTAATGCAAAAATAAGGATTTTCAATGAAAATTAAATAACTCAATCAAAATAAAACTTCTGTCTTAAAGAAAATTATTAAAGGTTCATCTAGGTCGGAGGACCACTTGGACCAATTTTCATAATTTTTAGAGGTTTAATTTAATTATTAGAATTCGTTCTTTATTTTGAGCATTAATGAAATATAAAACAATATTTAAATGGAAAATTAAGTTTTATATCTTTATTAAATCTCTCTAAATCCAGGGAACCCAAAGTATCAAATTTCATATTTTTGTGATTTATATTTTAATTATTGGAATTACTTTAGTGAAAAAATAGAGAAAAAAATTCATTTTTAAGCCTTTTAAATTAATTTTTAGACTTAGAAAGTTAGAAATATTATTTTAATTGGTCCCAAGAGATCAGGAAGCCAAATATGATATTTTAGTGTGTTTTTACAACCATACAATTTTTATGATTTTTAATTAATTTTTAATCATTTAAATGCTAAAAAATGACTCAAAAAATGAAGTGTTTATATTAATTCAAATTTCTTTTTTCTTAGGTTCCTCTAATCATAAGGAGCTCCAAAAATCAATTTGGTGATTTTTTTTAGTTGTATTTTAATTATTTTAATTATTTTATTATAAAAAATGTGATTTCACATAATTAACACATCTGAATGGTCAATTTAACTTCAAAATGACTTGAAATTTTTACGGGGAGCTCTTCTAATATTAAACTACAGTGTGGAATAGTTTTTATGCCATTTACATTCATAATTACTCCAAATTAATTTTATTTTATTTTTTAGGGTTAGTGAAAACTAGAATTATTTTTAATGACTTAAACCAAGTTTATTATTTTCCTAGGGTTCACTAACCACAGTGAACCTACCAAAATAATTTTTTTTTTATTTTTTTGATGAGTATTTTAATTATTATATTTTTTATACCAAAACAGGGACCATTAACTTAAAAATTAGATATCTGTATTTAAAGATGCCCTTTGACCTTGGAAAAATCACGGGAGATGCCTAACAAAAGAGACATCAAAAGCCGCATGGTCCCATGCCATAGTGAAATGTATATGCTAATAGAGAATTCAAATAAAGATAACACCATTTAATTAATTAAGAAAAATACATGCATCAATTAATCTTGAAAATATTTCCACATTATTCTCCTCTATTTCCTGAGCAACATGGTATTTTTATTTTATTTTTATGTTTTTTCTACACAAGTTATGTATTTTTGAAGTTTTGAGATTTAAATAAATCAAGAAAATGCTCTATTTTTCTATTCAAACCATGAAACACTGACTCAACCTAGGTGGATTCGAAGCTCCACGTGGCGCGCTCCCGTTCGACGCCTTCATCCACGTAGCCACCCCGTCAGCCTCCGTTTATGAACCACGCTCCATCTAGCGTGATCTAAACCGTCCGCGCGATACACACTCCATCAGACGGTTGCGGGTCATTGTCCCCGATGGACTGAACCCGCAAACTGTCCATTTTAAAACCTCAATATCTCACTTGATACTTAACCAAATCAAGTGTGGTTTGTTTCTGTGGACTTGTCTTGACTACGAGAACATATTCATATGGTTAATCAACCCTTAAATCAACTATATGCTCATTGGGAGTGAAACGAAGCTCGATTTAGGGTTAAGTTTCAATACCTTGGTCCAAGAGGAGTAGCCTTGATTGAATGCTTGTGGAAGCTTCGTGGGGGTCCCAAGAACCTAGGGATGGAGCGTCGAGCTGTGGTGAATTGCCTAGATATGAATTCGACCAAGGCCGAATTAGGGGGTTGATCTTCTTCTTTTGTTGTGGGGATGGTGTGGGTGTAATTAATTTGAATTTGATGGAGGTTTGAGAGGTGTCCTGTTTCGGCCTCGAACTTGAGCTCCAAAATTGAGCTCGAGTAGTGGATTTGAATGGCTAGGGGTGGTTGGGTTAAGCTCAGGATGTCTATGAATGCTTTGGAAGCAATTTTACAGAGTTTCCCCAAATAATCTCAAAATCCTTTGGTTTGGACATGGAGGGAGGGTTTAAATAGATGGTGAATGAAAGGCCACCAAGGGAAATTGATGGGTGCATTAGGTTGCTTATGTGGGTGCCAGCAAGGTGCAAAAATCTAATTAGAATGAGATAGCTTGGATTGGCTTAATTTTGAGTTTTAGCCTAGGTAGGGTTTATGGTTTTGGGTTTTTCGGCAGTTTAGGTGGCCGGCTGGCCAGGGAGGGGTCACCATCTAACTTAGGGAGGTCAGGGCCTGGTCTTGGAGAAGTCAATTGGGGTAGGTCTTTTGTAAAGGAATGTGATTGAAATAGTATGGGGAAAGGGCCATTTTGGGTCAAATAGGGTCAAAGCATGGTTTAGGTTGGGTTCAACCACCAAGGTTGGTCTTGGGCTGAAGAGGATCATATGTGTCAGCTGAAGTGGTGTAAAGAAGTCCCCATCTAAGTGATTTGGTTAAGTATGAGGTTTAAAGGATCCATTAAAAGGGTTAAAAACCTTTTTAAAGAAGTTTGAAAGTAGCTTGTCCTCTTGCCACTAATAGTTTGATGATGTGGAAAGGCTCTTATGGCTTGCCTATAGCTTGGGAGTGGCTTTATGGCTCCCGTTTGTCTTGGCTAATTTTCATGAGAAGGGATTTTTAGAATTTTTGATATTTTAGTGGATTTTGTCATGAGGCTTGATTTAAAATGAATTGATCATGAAATCAAAACTTAAGAAGTAATATTTTATTAAATGGATGATGAGTGAAGGATTGTCATATGGGCTTTGAACTTGGACCTTTGGAATTAGATGTGGTGGGCATGGGATTTTAAAGTGGAAATTGAGTTTGGGCTAAAATTTGTGCTAATTGAATGTTGATTTTGGTGTAGGAGATTGTCATGAAGGATTTGGAAAAATTTCCAATGATTTTATGTTGAATTGATATGCCAAATTAGTGGATTTGGGCATATAGTCAAAATTGGGCCTTTTTTATTTAAATAAAATTAGGCTTGAATTTTTTTTATATAAGGGTTGAGGATGCTGAATTTTGATTTCGAATTGAAATTGAGCAAGATTGGGCTCAATTGGGCTAAGATTGGGGCTAATTTGGGGACTTTTAGGCCTTTAATGGAAAATTGGGGCTTTCGGTCAAATTTCATAAAATTGATTATAAAAAATTTAAATTGGGAATATTTGGGATGATATTAGAATTTTTGGGAATTTTTAGAAAAATTAGGGTTGTAGGGGCATTTTAGTAATTTGGTGATTTTGGGCCAAACCAAAAGGAGTCATATGAGGACTCATTTTGGAGTCTCAATATATTGGTTCTAACCCTCTTAACTAAAGACTAGGGGTATAGGTTCATCTATATAAGCTCTCCAAAAGGAGTCAGCAAACCAACCTAAGGATCCTAGGGTTTGGGGTAAGTGAAAAAGTATAGTGTGTGCAAGTTAGCCCCACCAAAACCAGATCACCCAAGGTTGGTCCTAAGGTCTGACCATCCTATGGGGGACTCCCCTTGAGCTCCTCCATTTTGACCCCACCTACTATGTGGTAGAGGTTAGGACCAACACATAGAACTATAAGACAAGCAAAGAAGGGTTTAGAATTTCTAAAGGTGAGGGTTCATTTTCTAGTTTTCTAGGAATAATCAATAGGAAAAACCTATGGATAGACCCTAGGCTACTAAAGAGGAAAAACTAGGCCTCAACTAAAAGTGAGGTAAAAAAATGGACCCCCAATAGGTGTGGTGTAATGGGAAAGCATAACGCGCATATTGACATTGACCGACAATATCAAAAAAAAACCACAGATCTTTAAGTCAACAGTCCTAGAACAAAGAGCAGAATTGATTGATAGTTGTTTCCGCTGGGGAATTGGCAAGTGAATATATGATCAAAATTGAGGATTCAGAACTCTCGCTAGGGAAAAGAAAAGTAGATTTTAGGGACAAACGTTGAGCAAATTGATCGTCTTGGTGAAGATTGACTATGTCAAAATAGTTTTGGGTTTCAATTTGAAATTGTAGTATAGTGAAAGTATGCGTGAGAGAACCGAATTGAGCGAAAAACACAAGCACAGAGAAGGGAATAAGATGCCTGTGCCTACCCCGAAGGGTATATATATGTGGGAATAGGACATCTGTGCCTACCTCAAGGAGTATATATGAGAATTGTTCATCTGAGCCTATCCCGAAGGGTATATACGGGAATAGAATGTCTATGCCTACCCTGAAGATAGCACATATGGGAATAGGATGTCTGAGCCTACCCCGAAAAGTGTATATTGGAATGGAATGTCTGCGTCCACCCCAAAGAGAATATATGGTAATAGAACATCTATGCCTATCCCAAAAAGTACATATGGGAATGGAACGTTTGCGTCCACCCCAAAGAGAATATATGGGAATAGAACATTTATGCCTATTCTGAAGAGTATATATGGGAATGGAACGTCTGCGTCCACCCCAATGAGAATATATGAGAATAGAACGTCTATGCCTATCCTGAAGTGTACATATACGTGGTAATAGGACATCTGTGCCTTCCTCGAAGGAGTATATATGGGAATAGAATGTCTATGCCTACCTTGTAGAAAGCACATATGGGAATAGAACGTCTGGGCATACCCCAAAAAGTATATATGAGAATGGAATGTTTGCATCCACCCCAAAGAAAATTAATGGGAATATAACATCTATGCCTATCCTAAAAATTACATATGGAAATGGAACGTCTGCGTCCACCCCAAAGAGAATAAATGGGAATATAACGTCTATGCTTGTCCCAAAGAGTATATATGAGAATAGAACGTCTGCATCTACCTCAAAGAGAATGTATGGGAATAGAACGTCTATACCTATCTCAAAGAGTAAATATATGTGGTAATAGGACATCTGTTCTGACCCCAACGAGTATATATGCGAATAGGATGTCTGAGCCTACCTGAAGAGTGTATATAGGAATACGATGTCTGGGCCTACCCCAAAGAGTGTATATGGAAATAGGGCATCTGGGCCTACCCCGTAAAGTGTATATGAGAATAAGACGTCTGGGCCAACTCTGAAGAGTGTATATAGGAATAGGGTGTCTAGGCCCCCGAAGAGTGTATATGGGAATAGGACGTTTGGGCCTACCCCAAAGAGTATATTTCAAAATAGGACATCTGGGCCTACCCTAAAGAGTGTATATGGGAATAGGACGTCTGGGCCTACCCTGAAGAGTGATATGGGAATAGGGCATATGAACTTACCCTGAAGAGTGTTTATGGGAATAGGACGTCTGGGCCTACCCCTAAAAGTAACATGAAAATAGTGTATAGAGCTTGTCATGCTGAATTCATAGATATATGGTATGTGAAGATCTGACAAAAATTTGTGGGATTTTGGGAGATTTTGTGCAGCACATGAAATTCTGTGGGAATGTGAAGAGATTGGTGCAAGACACAATAGTCGTGTTACGAAAGCAGAGAGTAAGTATTCTCAAACTCAAGAGAAACAAACTCAACAAATTTAAAATTTTCTTTTCTCATTGTCTTTATCATGTTTAATTATCAAAATATATTTTCAAAATATTTAGTTTTGGTTAATTTTCAAAAAGATTTTGAAGTTTTAATATCGAGCCTTCGTTGTATCTTTCTTTGTTTGTATGGCTTCTCATCAATCGCACAACAGAGGGCAATTTGACAACAAGTTGAAACTTGAAAGGAATTTCATTAATCTGCTCCCAAAAACAAGCTACAAATTGAGTACATGTTGAAATATCAAAATGCAACATGCTGAATATATCTAAATCATCAAATACTAAATACATATAATTCACTGAATCATATCTGGTACATATATCAGGTCTGCTGTGCAAAATTTGGTACAAAAGGTATCCTGTTGAACAACTTTGGCTTGGTGAGCTCCTGATCGAGCTGACCTATTAAGCCATGCTCCAGGATAATAGTTCCCTTCACGTGTACCTAGAGGTGCAACCCTCTCATTACTCATATGGCTGCAACTTTTCCAGCTCAGGGTCCGAACGGAACTCCCCTCATGGTATCTTATCATCCCGCATTCTTCTGAAGGTTACGAAAATTTGGGGATGTCGTACTCCCAGGATGCAATGTTTAGCTAAATTAGCACCATTTCTATCTAAGACCATCACTGATCCCAGTGGGAGTGGAATTTCAACGGACCCTCTGAATTCCCTGGGGCCAATGATATCAATCTCTTTTTCGAAGAGTATATTGATTTTGCCGATGGAAGACACTGTATAAAAAGGTCTAACAAAATCTTGATGGTTAATATGGGGAGGAATGCAGCTCCCTTCATCATAAATATTTATGATGCAAATGTTTGGGTTGCAGTCTGGCGGAAGTATACTCCATCAAATTAATCTTTTAACCATTCTCTTTATCACATAAGGCATCAGATCCACCTCATCATATCTTAAGATACCAGGGGGGTTCCCTTTCCTATCTTTAATGAAATTGTAAGAACAACCACATTGAATGGTTATCCTACCTTTTCCGCGCATCCACTTTCACAGTTTCACATATTTTCTTAGCCTCAGTAGACCAGCTCGACCTCTAGCTTGAAGATCAAATATATAGTTCAAAATTCTCTTCTCATTCTTCTCTGAGAAGACTCCAGTACATAGCGCCAAGCCCTCCAATATATTGACGACTTCGCCATGGAACTCTTCATAGAATTCAAATTCTCTTTGCTCTACCCTGCACATTCTCTCTATCTCAGCTATAGGAATATCATCAAATTGTTGGGGTGATGTTGGCATTCTTGTTTCATCCTCTTCAATGACCATTGTCTTCTCTGTATCTGCAGGTAGTGGAATATATGACTCAACGTCTGTATGTGCTGCCTTGTGACCTCCCACTCTGGTAGGTGTGAGTTATTGCACTGAACTGTAGTAATCCAAGCGTAGAACATTGCATCTTGGGCATTCTATGAATGCTCGTCAGATAGATGCTCCTGTGGGCAGCTTTGCATTACAAATTGGACAACCCCTATAGGACTAATGGGGTACCTCTGTCTGCATCAGCTCTAGCTCATCCTCTGTACCTTGTAGATTGGAAGAGGTTTCTTTCATAAGTGGTTCATAAGTCCTCCCCTAAGGAACTGGGGTAAGTAATCTGGCTTCTTCTCTCTGTTGTCTCCTTTCCTCCCATAGAAAGGCTTTGTGTTTGCGTCGGTTGGCTTGCGACGCTGCATTCTTCAAAGTGGTCTGTCAAGCACTCTACTTTCATCGACACCTATTAAATCCCCCTTCGATGCAGTTATTAGGGACTGTAGACGATTGGTCCCTTCCATTGGGTATTTTGATGATAATCTTTTTTCTCTTTCGCGAGGAGTCATCTTCAGCTCTAATTTTTAGTAGAGATGGTAATTCTTCTTTTTCCCGCCGGCTGACAATGTCCATCACGGGACCTTCATAATTTACATCAACTTGACCAAAGTCAAAATCGAGGCCTATGACGCCACCCTGAGTAGCCCTTTCCTTATTTAGTGCAAGATTTAAGCCATCTTTGAAGGAAAAGATCAGCTTACATTCCGACATTTCTTCTGCAGAAGACAGAAAAACATCAGTGCGCTGACATCCAGCATGAACAAGAAGAAAAACGAAGCGTCAACAATTTTGATAATTTAAAAATTTTATTTATTCAGTTTTATTTAATTTAATTAGATTTAGAAATTAGAAATAGAAAAAAAAAATGAGCAATTTCAAAAAAAAATTTATTGAGGTTAATTTATTACAAAATTTCATACCTAGTCACAGACGTTTGACCAAATGAATAACTTCAAAACTGTCAAAATTTCAAGAGCATCATGTCGAGTAGTATATCTTCAAGTAGCGGCGACCGACAACATGGGTCTTTCACCCCAGAAATCCAACAACTAGTAGGCTCCTCTTGAATATAATTTTTCTAAGACAAATGGTACCTCCCGAGCTGGTTCAAATTTTTCACATATTTTACAGTGTGTAAGAATAAGTCTTTTGAGAATGAGAATGATGTCACCGACTTTAAGTTCCCTTAGGCAGACCGATTTATCGTGTGCTTGCACCATCCTTACTTGGTAGAGCTCCAAGTGTTGTTGTCCTTCGAGCCATTTTACCTCAAGACATTCCAATTTTTCAAGTCTAAGCTTTGCACTTTCTTCTATTGTGATTTGGTTGGCGATGATGACTTTGAGAGACGGTGCCTGAACTTCCAGCGATAGTATGGCCTCGGACCCGTACACAAGCACATAGGGTGTACATTGAGTGGGAGATCTGAACGTCGTCCGGGAGGCCCACAAAGCTTCTAATAGTCTATTTTGCCAATCTCTCTTGTTTTTGTCCAATGTCTTCTTTAGGATTTTTACCAGTGTTTTGTTGAAAGCCTCGACTAATCCATTTATTCTGGGGTAGTAGATTTTTTAGTATCTTCAATCTATCCCATGTTATTTAACAAAATTGTTGATCTTTATACTTTTGATGGCTGTCCCATTATCCAAAATTACTCTGCGTGGAACACTGAAATGGTAGACTACATTAGTCTTGAAAAATTGCAAAACATGTTATGTTGTAACCTCTCGTAGCAACACTACCTTTTTCCACTTGGAGAAGTAATCCATAGTGGTGAGAATGATTATGTCCCTTAGAGGATGAAGGGTCTATCAGACCTATTATGTCTGTGCCCTAACACTCGAATGGTCACGAGGCGATAGTCTGGTGCAGCACATTCAAAGGTTGGTGTAAGACCACCCCATGCACTTGGTAAAGGTGACACCTTCTAGCTGTGTCCATACAATTGAATATCATCGTTGGCCAATAATATCTGAATCTCTTGATCTTCATCTTCATCTTCGGGCCTGACTGGTGAGTACCACACAATCCGATATGTACTTCTTTGACAACATTTTGTGCTTCTGCTCTGCTCAGGCATTGCAGCCACATCTGATCGAATGATCTCTTGTACAACACATCTCCCACCAAAGCATACGACATAGCCCTTCTTGTAATGTGATATGCCTCAGATTTATCTTCTGGCAACTTTCCAATTTGTGAATACTCTATTAATGGCTTACGCCAATCTTCATTAATGTCAGCAATGACAATCATCATTCCTTCTTCTTTTTTCAACTTATGTAGATTATCGAGGTTGATTCGAGACAAGACTCGTCTTCCTTGTATCGTAATATCAATGGAATCCTCCGGTGGACTGACCCAAGAAAAATATGTTGAGATATTCATACATAATCTATAANGCCTACTCAAGCTTTGGATGAGGCCAAATTTTGAAGGGATGCTTAGGCAACTCTTGGGAAAGCTCATCCACAGCTTTAATAGACTATTTTGGCCTAAAATTAAAGGGGGGGGGGAGAATCTAGAGAGTGAAGGAAATGCTAGAGAGAGTTCCTAAAGGTTAGAAAGGTTCCCCGTGGTGGTGTCCGCTGAGTTTTTGTTGTTTGTAGAGTGTAGAGATTTTAATTTAGGGTTAGTTGTGAGGAATTCTTTGAGAGATTGTAAGAGTGGAGGGAAAGTGAGAGATTTCTTCCTCCTTTCCGAGGGAAAGAATATAGGGAGTAAAGGAAGTGCTAGGAGAGTTCCTAGAGATTAGAAAAATTCCAATATTAGTGAGGAATTTTCGAGAGATTGTAAGAGTGGAGGGAAAGTGAGAGATTTCTTCCTCCTTGCTACTTCAAAAAGGAATTGCTTCGAGAGATTGTAAGAGTGGAGGGAAAGTGAGAGATTTCTTCCTCCTTGCCGCTTTGAAGAAGAATTTTCGAGAGATTGTAAGAGTGGAGGGAAAGTGAGAGATTTCTTCCTCCTTGCTACTTCAAAGAGAAATAGGAGGTGCTAGAGAGAGTTCATAGAGGTTAGAAAGGTTCCAATATTGTGAGGAACTCTTTAAGTTTGTAAGAGTGGAGGGAAAGTGAGAGATTTCTTCCTCCTTGCCGCTTTGAAGAGGAATTTATTGTAAGAGTGGAGGGAAAGTGAGAGATTTCTTCCTCCTTGCCGCTTCAAAGAGGAATTCTATGTGCTAAGAGTGGAGGGAAAGTGAGAGATTTCTTCCTCCTTGCTACTTCAAAGAGGAATTCTGTGTACTGGAGGGAAAGTGAGAGATTTCTTCCTCCTTGCTGCTTCGAAGAGGAATTCTGTGTGCTGTACAGAAAGGAAGAGATTCAGAGGAACTTCGAGGAGTGTTCTTTGGAGAGAACGATAAGTTATTTACTTGTTGTAGTTTGTATGACTTTGATTTTATATATGAATTCTGAGTTTTATTTACTTGTTGTAGTTTGTATGACTTTGATTTTATATATGAATTCAGTTTGTTGTGTTTTTCTACTTGTTGTAGTTTGTATGACTTTGATTTTATATATGAATTCTGAGTTTTGTTGTGTTTTCTGATTTTATATATGAATTTCGAGTTTTGTTGTGTTTTTCCCATGAGATCTGAGTAGTTTTCTCTGTCTTTCTCCTTTTCTTGAGATTTGTGAATTGGTGAAGCAAGAAAATGTTTAAGAAAATGTGATGATCTTTTCACTTAGATCTTAATTGACTTTCAATCTGAGCAATTGATTTGTTAAAATATGTTGAGTTTTACAAATAAGGGAAGATTACATCCAAGATTCAGGGAGGTCAAAGCCCTTGGAAGTTAGAAGCAAATTAAATAGGGAAATAAAATTATCGGGCGTAGAATTGGAGATTTTAGAGTGACAAACTAAAATCTAATAGGGAAATAATATTATCGGGCGTAGAATTGGAGATTTTAGAGTGACAGAATAAAATCCCCAAAGGGAAATAATATTATCAGGCGTAGAATTGGAGATTTTAGAGTGACAGACTAAAATCCCCAACTCAAATAGGGAAATAAAATTATCGGGCTTAGAATTGGAGATTTTAGAGTGATAGACTAAAATCCCCAATTCAATCCTATCGTTTGGGTGCTGAAGTGTAGATGTTAGCCCTCAGGTGAGGGGAACGTGGGAGCTTGGAAGTGAGAGCCTGTATCCTCCCAGCCTAGTCGCAGATTTGCCCTCAGGTGAGGGGAACGTGGGAGCTCCGAAGTGAGAGCCGGTATCCTCCCAGTTTAGCCACAGAATTAAGGAATGTGGGAGCTCCAAAGTGAGAGTCGGTATCCTCCCAGCCTAACCACGGATTCAGTAAATGGAACGTGGGAGCTCCGAAGTGAGAGCCGGTATCCTCCCAGCCTAGCCATGGATTCAGTAAACATGCGTAGGATTAGTCAATGTTCTTTATGCCTGGACCAAAGGGTAAAGAATAGGTATGCTCCTACTGTGGGAGCTCCAAAGTGAGAGCCGGTATCCTCCCAGCCTAGCCGCAAATTCAGTAAACAAGTGTAGGATTAGTCAATGTTCTTTATGCTTGGACCAAAGGGTAAAGAATATTTAGCCGCAGAATCAGTAACCAAGCATAGGATTAGTCAATGTTCTTTATGCCTGGACCAAATGATTAGTCAATGTTTTTTATGCCCGGACCAAAGGGTAAAGAATAGGTATGCTCCTATTTGGCGCAATATAATTTGAACTGATTCACTTTATCCATTCACTATAATTTCTTGACAAGGAGAATGATTCCAATGTTCTTTATGCCTGGACCCAAGGGTAAAGAATAGGTATGCTCCTATTTGACACAATATACATTTGAACTAATTCACTTATCCATTCACTATAATTTCTTGACAAGGAGAAGGATGATTTCTTATATATTGAATATCACAGTCCATTCACTATAATTTCTTGACAAGGAGAAGGATGTTTTCTTATATATTGAATATCACATTAAAAACCTCAATCCATTCACTATAATTTCTTGACAAGGAGAAGGATGCTTTCTTATATATTGAATATCACATATAAACCCTCATTAGTATTGACAAGGAGAAGGATGCTTTCTTATATATTGAATATCACATTAAAAACCTTATCAGTATAATGTGAGTTATTTAATAGTTATTAAAATTACATACTTATTTCAATTGCCTATTAGTGACAGATAAGCAAATTGAACTTCGTTGTTGTTATTAAAGTATTGCTTTTCTAAAATCTTAGTTCACAATTCTAAACCACTCCTTGTGGGATTGATATCTAGGAATCCATTAGAGCCCTATATTACTTGAGCGATATGTATACTTGTGTTGATAAGTGTGACTTTACAATTATTGAATATTTATTGCGTCCATATTTATCTTATATTTTAAGCGTATAAAAAGTCGCTATCAAGTTTTTGGTGTCGTTGTCGGGGAGTGATTGAGTGAGTGATCAAATCACGATTAATGTAATAGACAAATTAGGATTATTAGAAAATTTTTACTTGAATTGCTACTTATTTTTTATATTTAGTTAATTATATTACTAAGTACTGAATTCAAATTGTATGCTTAAATTTGGACCTGAAAATCTTATACCCTACAATTCAGAATTAGAACGCACTGTTTGAAGGATTAGTAGATTAAGAAGAGAACCTAGAAATTCTGATACAATGGAAAATAACCTGAACAATCAACGAATAGATAATGAACACCAACATAGGCCCCTACGAGATTATGCAAATCCTACAGCAGATGAATTCACTTATTTATCCAAAATTTTGATGTAGTTGCTAATTCATTTAAGCTTCAACCTGCTATTATTCAAATGGTACAAAACAATCAATTCAGAGGTACACGAAATGAAGATCCGAAGTTACACCTCGCTAGTTTTTTAGAACTGTGTGCTACTTTTAATTATGACCGAGTCTCAAATGATGCTGTTAGACTTAGACTTTTTCCTTTTTCACCGAGGGATAAGGCTAAGATGTGGTTAAAATCGTTAGCACCATGATCTATTAGAACTTGGGGAGAACTTTCACAAAAATTTCTATCTAAATATTTTCCTCCATCCAAAAAATCTAAACTTAGAAATGACATAACATCGTTCTGTCAGATTAATGGAGAGTCAATATATGAAGCTTTGGAGAGATTTAAAGATCTTCTTAGGAAGTGCCCTCATCATTCGTTACCAAATTGATTGATAATTCAAACTTTTTATAATGGATTAGTGGGATCTCTTAGATAGATTATAGATGTTGTGGCTGGTGGTTCTTTAATGTCAAAATNATTTCATTATTTTAGATATGGAGGAAGAAAAGAAATACCTATTATTTTAGGGAGACCATTTTTAGCTACTGGAAAAGCTATGATAGATGTTCAAAAAGGAGAATTAACTATGAGAGTTAATGATCAATAAGTGACTTTTAACATTGCAAAATCTATGAAATACCCTGCTGTTGAAAGAGATAATGAATGTTTTCGCATGGAAATTATTTAACATCTACTGAACGAATATTTTAAAGAATATTTTGAAGATAAAAAGCATTTTTAAGAAGAAGAACATTTTAAAGAACATTTCGAAGAGAAAGAACAATTTGAAGAGGGTGACAAAATTATTCTGGACAAATTAGAAAATTAAGAATTAGATTATGTTCAGGAAATATTTGAGATGTTGGATATTACAGAAAATGCCGATAAAAATCTATTTTTGTTAATTATAAAATCACCTGAACTTGAGTTAAGAATATTGCTTAGAGTATGTATTTTTAGGAGACTCATCTACATTACCTGTTATTATATCTTCAGAATTAAATGATTTGCAAGAACAAACACTGTTAGACACATTGAAAAGATATAAGAAAGCTTTTGGTTGGACCTTAGCTGATATTAAGGGAAGCAGTCCTTCAATCTGTATCCACCANATCAAAGAAATTAGATCATTATGGGATGAATTATTCTCCAACACCTCCTATGATGGAAGAGAATTTATCTGAACAATTTGTGAATGTTCAACATTCGTATGAGATTTTAAATGCTATTAAGAGACCCAACAACCCATATTTGAACTATTACAACCCAGGTTGGAAGAATCATCCAAATTTTAATTGGAATAACAATTCTTCTACAAATAAAACCCAGGTTGGAAGAATCATCCAAATTTTAACTGGAATAACAATTCTTCTACAAATCAACAAAGGGCAAACAACCCAGTGAACCCATTAGGAAATTCATCGAACCAAGGAAATGTTAACTACAGACCTTCTTATCCTCCAGGATTTAATAGTAACACTCAAATTAAGGAGAAGATGTTGTCTATGGAAGAGCTGATATTAAACATGGGTAAAAAATTGCAGAATAAAGGAAATCAATTACAAATTCAAGGAAACCAATTACAAAATCAAGGAACTACTATTAAGAATATTGAAAACCAATTGGGACATATGGCTACTGCACTTAGTAACCGAACATTAGGAACTTTTCCTAGTACCGTGGAACCAAATCCTAAAGATCACGGAAAAGAACAAATCAAAGCGATACAATTACGAAGTGGAAAAGAATTGGAAACAAGGGTGTAAAAAGAAACAGAAACTGAAAAGAGAAAGTGGATACCAAAAAAGAGAAGGATCATGAATACCCAGATTTAGAATATCCATTTACACCAATGAAAATTTCTGTGGAAAAACCTCCACCACTGTTTCCTCAAAGATTGAAGCAACACAAACAGAATAAACAATTTTTCCAATTTTTAGAAATTCTTAAGAAGTTAACAGTGAATATTCCCTTCGTAGAAGCTTTAGAGCAAATGCCCAATTATGTGAAATTTACGAAAGATATTCTGAACAAGAAAAGGAAGTACACGGATAATGAAATTAGTGCACTTAGCGAAGAGTGTAGTGCAATTATTCAATTCACAGACAACAAAACTGTTGCACTTAGCGAAGAGTGTAGTGCAATTATTTAGAAAAAGTTCTAGAAACTAAGAGAACCACTTAGCGAAGAGTGTAGTGCAATTATTCCGAAAAAGCTTCCTGAAAAATTAAAAGATCCTGACTGTTGCACTTAACGAAGAGTGTAGTGCAATTATTCAAAAAAAGCTTCTTGAAAAATTAAAAGATCCTGGAAATTTCACTATACCATGTGCTATTGGTGAAAAATTTTATGGAAGAGCTTTATGTGATTTGGGAGTCAGCATTAATCTTTATGTGATTTGAGAGCCAGCATTAATCTATCAATTTTCAAAAGATTAGGATTAGGAGAAGTCTCAACTACTTCTGTAACTCTAANTACATATCAGACAAGTTATTGGGTGGCGTATTTGCATTGATTATAGAAAATTAAACACTGCCACTAGGAAATGTCACTTCTCTTTACCCTTTTAGATCAGATAGACTTTCTGGGCACAAATATTTTTTTCTTTTAGATGGATATACCGGTTACCATCAAATTCCTATTGCTCCTGAGGATCAAGAAAAGACAACATTTACTAGTTCTTTTGGAACTTTTGCTTTTCGAAGAATACCTTTTGGATTATGTAATGCACCTGCAACATTCCAGAGATGTATGATGTCCATATTTAGTAAGTTAATTGATGATTGATTGGAAGTATTTATGGATGATTTCTCTATATTTGGAACATCATTTGACGCATACTTAAAATACCTTGAAAAAGTTTTAGAGTTATGCAAAAGAACTAATTTGGTTCTGAATTGGGAGAAATATCAATTTATGGTTGCAGGAGGAATTTAGTTAGGGCATAAAATTTCGGAAGATAGTATGGAAGTATACCCTGCAAAAATTCAAGTTATATTAAAACTAACACCTCCTACTAATGTAAGAGAGGTTGGAGTTTTCCTAGACATGTTGGATTTTACAGGCGTTTTATTAAAGATTTTTCAAAAGTTACCAAACCTCTATGCTAAATTTTAGAAAAGGACATGAGATTTGAATTTACTGAAAGCTGCTTAAATGCCTTTGAGTTATTAAAGGAAAAATTAATCACAGCCCCTATTATAGTTTTACTTAACTGGGAGAAACCATTTGAACTGAGGTTTGATGCTAGTAATTATGCTATTGGAGCTGTTCTTGGACAAAGGTATGAAAAGATTTTTAAAGTTATATACTGCGCTAGTAAAACTCTTAATGATGCACAAATTAACTATACTGTTACTGAAAAAGAGTTACTAGTCATTGTGTACGCTTTAGATAAATTCAGATCTTATTTAATCGGAGCTAAATGTGTTGTTCATATTGATCACTCTGCTATTAAATATTTGATGCAAAAGAATGATGCTAAACAAAGGTTGATCAGATGGATACTTTTGATGCAAGAATTTGATCTTGTGGTTATTGATAGAAATGGAACTGATAATCAAATTGCTGATCATTTGTCAAGATTAGAAAACCAAGAATCAACTGACACTGACAATGAAATTACAGACAGTTTCTCTGATGAACAACTTTATAATATTAATGAGTGAAAAATACCATAGTATGTTGATATTATTAACTATATTGTAAGTGATATTTTGCCACCTTTGCTGACACTGCAACAACAAAGGAAATTTATTCATGATGCAAAAGCATATTTTTGGGATGAGGCTTCTTTATATAAACAATGTAATGATCTGATTATGAGGAGATGTGTGCCTTATGAAGAAACTGGCTGATCATTCAGAAATGTCATGATTCTGAATTTGAGGGACATTTTGGGATTGATAAAACTGCTTATAAAATTTTACAAGCCTTTCTTATACTTTTGCTTCTCACACTATAGTTATCCTACTTACTTTTGCTAATTTTACAAGTTGAATTTTATTGGCCTACTATCTTTAGAGATGTTTATAGATACATAAAAACTTGTGATCGATGTCAAGGAGTAGGCAATATATCTTGAAGAAATGAAATGCCTCTGAATTTCATGTTAGAAGTTAAGATCTTTAACATTTGAGGATTAGATTTTATGGGATCATTTATTCCTTCATTTGGAAACTTAGAAGTTGAGATATTTGATGTTTGGGGATTAGATTTTATGGGACCATTTATTCCTTCATTTGGGAACTTGATATATATTAATTGCAGTGGACTACGTTTCTAAGTGGATTGAAGCACAAGCTTTACCTCATTGTGAAGCTAAAAGTGTTTCAAGATTTTTTAAATAAAAATATTTTGACTAGATACAAAATGCCTAGAATGATTATCATTGATGGAGGATCCCATTTTAGAAATAAATATATTTAGAGATTGACAGAAAAATTTAATATTATTCATAGAATCTCTACAAACTATCATCCTCAAACTAGTGGGTTAGCTGAAGTTTCTAATAGAGAGATCATACAAATACTTGAAAAGACTGTAAATCCTAGTAGAATTGATTGGTACACTAGATTGGATACCGCATTATGGGCTTACAGGACTTCTTATAAAACTCCTATTGGAATGACCCCTTACAGACTGATTTTTGGAAGGACTTGTCACTTACCAGTAGATTTGGAGCATAAAGCATATTGGGCGATTAAAGAATTCAATTATAGTTTGAAAGGTGCTGGTAAAAAGAGATTGTTACAATTAAATGAATTGGAAGAATTCAAAAATAAGTCTTATGGTAACGATGAATTTATAAGGAGAAACTAAAGTTATGGCATGATCAGAAGATTAACCAGAAGAACTTTGAATAATTTATAAGGAGAAACTAAAGTTATGGCATGATCGGAAGATTAACCAGAAGAACTTTGAACAAGGACAAGAAGTTTTGCTTTACAATACAATAAGGAAAAATTAAAGTTATGGCATGATCGGAAGATTAACTAGAAGAACTTTGAACCAGGATAAAAAGTTTTACTTTGCAACACTAGGCTGAAGTTATTTCCTAGAAAATTGAAGCCTCGTTGGTTAGGACCCTTTAATGTGACTCAAGTGTATACTAACAGAGCTCTTAAAATTGAAGATAAAAAGACAAGAAATAGATTTAAAGTAAATTACATAGATTAAAACCGTATTTTAAGGGTAAAAGACCAAATTTTAAAGAGGTTTTAATGATCAGTCAACCTGAATGACATCTGAATAGGTTGGGCTGACGACGTTAAACCAAGCGCTTCATGGGAGGCAACCCAAATTTATCTTTACTTCTATCGTGATTATAGTAGTTTTTATTTAAAATTATCGTTAGTTTGTGTTAGTTTTAAACTCTACTACTCTTACTTACCCTTGAAATATCTTAAAATTGGATCCATCAAGAAAAATTGGAACACATTCGAACCAGAGCGAAACTGTGCAAATTTTTCCTTGAGTGCCGACAGTGCCCTCAACGCCCACAGCAAGTTTTTCCCAAGAGTCCAGACAAAATTAATACAGAGGCTCGCCGACGGCGCCATCGACCCTGTCAACGGCGAGACCAGCAAATTGGCGGTTACTTCAAATGGCNGACGGTGCCCTCGACAGCGCCGACGACGGGATTTTCCCAAGAGTCGAGGAAAAAATTAATACAGACGAGCGCCGACGGCGCCCTCGACGCCGCCGACGGCGAGACCGCTAAGAGGTGGTTTTTTGTGTCCGATGAGCGATTTTTTACAGTTTTTTGGGCCGGAATAGTCTTTTTAAACTAAAAATTCAAACTCTAGTTCATATTTTCTCTCCAAAAATGAAGAAAAACTCTGTCATTTTCATTCCTATGGCGTCCAATTCCCCTGATAATCCCAGAATGTGAGTTTTCAATCGGCGAAAGTTCATTAGTGCGGAAGCGCAGCAAATCATCAACAAGTTGCTGACAAAGAAAAGATTAATCAAAGAACGAGCATTCATGAATCCCAGATTGAATAATCCCATGACGGATATTGAAGAAACAATAGTTCGGCGAAGATGGGAAATGTTGTGCTACAGTACTACAGGTGGTTCTGTGGTAAAAGAATTTTATACAAATTTACCTGGAATCAACCAAGAAGTTTTATGTGCGAGGAAGATGGATTACTTTCACTCCTGCACGGATCAATGAGTTATATATGATAAAGCTTGCACGGATCAACGAATTATATATGATAGAAAATGTTCCTTTCTGCCACTATTCCAATTTTGTCCCAACGAGAGACCAGATGAATGAAATTTACCAGTATTTGACGGAAATGTGAGAGTACGGGTATGTTAGTTTCTCTTCAACACTTTTGAATCCCATCTCTAAACACTGGCACTTCTTCATTTCTGTGAAACTGTTACCGATAATGACGGTTGGTAAGGTTTCTAAAGAAAGTGTCATTTTGAATTACTACATCCAAAGGGGACTGTCGATCGATATTGGATCTATAATTGTGAAGTCAGTCTTACGCCTGATCGTTCATGGATCAACTTATGGGCTTGGACACCCTTCAACAATTTTCTCACTTTACAACCAGTTCCAAGTATCTTATGAACACTGGGAAAAGGTACTGCTACCTTGGAAACCTTTGGATCTAACTTCTCCCATCATTTGAAGATGAAAATGACATGGCTATGATAGTTGATCAATCTTCTCAGAATTATCTGTCATCATTTGAAGATGAAAATGACATGGCTATGATAGTTGATCAATCTTCTCAGAATTATCTGCCAGTACAACCATTAGTCCCTGATAATCTTTANTCTTTTCAGAATTCTCTGCCAGTACAACCGCTAGTCCCTGATAAGTCTTTGGTGATCCTACTCCGAATCAAGAAATTGGAAAAGGAGGTACAAAATGTGATGAATACAATTAATAATATCTCTGATTTCTTCGATCATTTAGACTGGAGGATTAAAGAACATTTCAATCATTCGGGGAATTTAGAAGATAACTTTNAAATTGAAGTCTCGTTGGTTAGGGTCATTTACTATGACTCAAGTTTATACTTACAGAACTGTTGAAATTGAATATCAGAAAACGGGAAAAAGATTTAAAGTAAATGGACATAGATTAAAACTATATTATGAGAGTAACAGACCAAATTTTAAAGAGGTTTTAATGATCAGTCAACCTGAATAACACCAGAATAGGTCGGGGCTGACGACGTTAAACCAAGCGCTTTATGGGAGGCAACCCATATTTATCTTTACTTTATTTGTAATTATAGTTGTTGCTATTTAAATTTATCGCTATTTTATAGTAGTATTAAGGTCTACTACTTTTATTTACTCTTATAACATCTTAAAAATTGGATCCATAAAGAAAAATTGAAACACATTCAGACCAGAGTGAAACTGTGAAAATTTTGCCTTGGGCGCCGACAGCGTCCTCGACGACGCCGATGACGGGTTTTTCCCGAGAGTCCATACAAAATTAATACAGAGGCGCGTCGACGGCTCCATCGACACTGCCGTCGGCGAGACCGGTGAGAGGTGGTTTCTTGTGTCCGATGAGCAATTTTTGACAGTTTTTGGGCGGGAATAGTCTTTTTAAACTTAAAAATTTGAACTCTAGTTCATATTTTATCCCTAATAACGAAGTAAAACTCTGTCAATTTCATTCCTATGGCATCCATTTCCCCTGATAATCCCAGAATGTGAGTTTTCAATCGGCGAAAGTTCAATAGTGCGGAAGCGCAGCGAATCTTCAACAAGTTGCTGACGAATAAAAGATTAATCAAAGAACGAGGATTTGTGAATCGCAGATTGAATAATCCCACGACGGTTCNGGTTTTTGGCAATTTTGGGGGGGGGATTGTCTTTTTAAACTCAAAAATTTGATTTCTAGTTCATATTTTTCCTCCCAAAAAAAAGTGAAACCCCATCAATTTCATTCATATGGCTTCTAATTCCCCTGATAATCCCAAAGTGCAAGTTTTCAATCGACAAAAGTTTATTAGTGCGGAAGCGCAGCGAATCTTCAACAAGTTACTGACGAAAAAAAGATTGATCAAGGATTGAATAATCTTATGATGGATATTGATGCGGCAAAGATGGGAAGTGCTGTGCTACACTACCGCCGCCATGGTTGTTCTAGTGGTGAAAGAATTTTATACAAATTTACCTGGAATTAACCAAGGAGTTGTTTATGTGCAAGGAAGATGGATCACTTTCACTCCTGCACGGATCAACAAATTATATATGATAGAGAATGTTCTTGTCTGCCACTATTCTAATTTCGTCCCAACGAGAAACCAGATGAATGAGATTTACAAATATTTAAAGGATGAAACTGACGATTGGGAAACAACAGAAAACGGGTATATTAGTTTTTCTGCGACACTCCTAAATCCCATTTCAAAACATCGACACTTTTTCATTTCTGCGAAATTTTTACCGACAATGAACATCGGTAAAGTTTCTAAAAAAGTGTCATTTTGAATTACTGCATCCAAAGGGGATTGCCGATCTACATTGGATCAATAATTGTGAAGTCGGTTTTGGGCCTTAATGTTCATGGATCAACTTATGGGCTTGGACACCCCTCCACAATTTTTCACTTTGCAATCACCAAGTGATTGGGAAAAGGTACTGCTACCTTGGAAGCCTTTGGACCCAACTGAGAGATTCCCAGTTTTTTAAGATGAAAATGACATGGCCATTATAGTAGATCAAGAATCTCAGAATTCACTGTCAGTTCAACCCTTAGTCCCTGACAAGTCTCTAGTGATCCTGCGTCGAATCAAGATATTGGAAAAGGAGGTACAAAATGTTATGAATGCAATTAATAATATCTCTGATTTCTTCGTTCATCTAGAATGAATGATGAAGGAACATTTTGAGCACTCTGGACATTTAGAAGATATCTTAATACGATTGATGAGGAGGATAAAATTAATAGAAGAGGATTCCACTGAATAATTTTCATTCCGACCCTTCTACAACCTCTTCGTTCATGTGCAATCAATGGGTGATCTCAGAGGAGAATCGAGTACCGAATCTGAAGATTAGTAGATTTATATTACTACCTATGTGTCTATCTATGTATTTTGATTTGAACTTTGCATTTTCCTTGCTTTAGAATTATGCTTGTAGATCTTTGTATAGTTGAGACCAAGCATAGGATGTTTTATTTTCAGCATTTTGAGTGTAGTGGCTTGGATTGCAGAGCTGAATTAATGTATTGAGGTTGAGAAAATACCAAACTTAGGTGTGTTATGCAACGTACATTGTACCCCTTAAAAAGTATATATAAATGTGATGTTTTGTGTTGTGAAACTTTATATGTGCTAAGTACATCATTTAGTCACTTAAAATTATGTATATAATGATTAAAAAGATGTTGTTAAGGCTTGAAATTGATCAAATAGCAAAAATTCGAAATTTGGATAAAATCAAAAGAGCCCGCCGACGGTGAGATTTTCCCGAGACTTGGGATTTTAATTCCAATATAGCGCGCTGATGGTGCCATCAACCCCACCGACGGTGAGCTTACAAAAAAAAACCTTTAACTGTGATTGTGACCAATCAACCGCCACTATTCATCATCCCCTTCCTCCTAAAAATGCCATTTTTGAACTAGGGCTTCAAAGATCTTGAATTGGGAGGCGATTCCAAGGCTTTTTGACACCGGATTTGATCATCTCTAGGTAATAACTTCACTCCAAGCTAAAAATATTTGGATTTCACCATGTATTTCTTGCACATTGAGGAGATCCAAAAAATGTGAAAATTCTAAGAAAATTTGGAAAGAAATTCATGGATCTTAGTGTTGAACTCTTAGAATTATTATTGGAAGCCATGATTTGCATATTTGAAGTAATTTTGGAATTTTTCTATAATTTGATTAGATTGAAATGGCTTCACATAAAAAGAGAAGAGTTGAGTTCGACGAGTCTCGCTTCGTCAATGCGATGGCTCAAACAAAATTTACTTCCATATTTAAAGGAAAGAAGTGCATACAAGATCGAGTTTTTGAAAGTTCGGGAGGAGAAATTTAACGAGTTATTGTAAAGGAAAGAAGTGCATACAAGATCAAGTTTTTGAAAGTCCGGGAGGAGAAATCGAACAAGTTATTGCTGAATAGAGGTGTGAAAACTTTTGTTACACCACCAATAAACCTGGATGCAAATGTTGTAAAGGAGTTCTATGCCAATGTTATTTATTCTGATGACGGAATCGTTCAAGTGCGTGGATTTCCTGTTGAGTTTACTGTCGCCCGCATCAACACTTTTTATGAAGCCTCAGACTCTTATAGCTGCCAATATGAATCCTTTAGTGCAATGGAAGACCCCTTTAATGATGTGATCAACTTTTTCACTAATGGGAAAGGAACATCGAAGATAAAGCAGCGAGAACGGGTAAATTTTTTGGCTTTCATTGCTGAATGCCACCTCTAAGGCGTGACACTATTTCATTTCCTCTACTCTGTTAGCTACCTATCACCATAGTGAGGTAACGAGAGATAGAACTATCCTGAATTTCTGTATTCAGAATAATAGAACTATAAATGTGGAGAGAATTATTCTTAAGAATATATTGAGTACGGCGAGGAGTGAGACTAGTGGAGGTCTAGAACATCCTAGACTTATTTATATAATTTACAAACTTTCTAGAGTAGAATTTGGAGATGAAGAATGGATTTATCCTATAAAATCCATTAATAAAGCGAATTTGAAGACTTATGAATCCCATGAGAAATGGAGAACTGAGAGTAGAAGTCATGAACCTTCTACTAGTAGAGATGTCCCCTCTACAAGTTATGACCTTCCACCCTCTAGTTCCCTTACCCTCTCTAATTTAATGAATGAGTTGACCTTACAGCGGAAGATCATAGAGTTGATAAATGAAAGGATTGGAGGTTGAGAATGTCGACACAACTATAATAGTGAGTACCTTCAGAGGCATTCAAATTTTGAGGTAGCCTATTATGAAGCTCAGGCCTGACACTACAAACGCGAGCCTGATGTTACTTTTCCTGAGTGCCCCTGGTATACTCAGTATTAACCCAATCCACCTGCTGATCAAGGCGATGAAGATATAGCTTGGGATTTTGATATTGAATGAAATTGATGTACTTTTATTTATGTAATCTTTTTATAATAGAAATGGATGTTTATGTATTTGGACTTTCATTTTTATTATGTGTACTTGAATAATTTTAATTTTTATTATAAAGTTAGTGTTATAGTTAAATGTGCATGTGTAGTTTAATAGATGTTGAGTAGTATTTTGTGGATCGTAATGTAATGTGATTTTTTATTTTCACATTTTAATTGTAATTGTTTTGTTTAGTGTTGTGTTTGTGTTAGGAAATATTGTGCTGGTTTTAGTTTTATACTTATTTCAAAATTTTGTTACCCAGAAATTCCTTTAATANTGTAGTTTTAGTGCAAACACTAAAGCTAACGACAGAGAAGTCTAAAGACCAGATAAAAATTTCAAAATTTTCTGAATTTTATGTAGTATTAGTTTAATTTGCAAAATTAAAATATTTAGGACCCAGTACGGGACCTAGAAAAGCAAGATCATCCCCAAAAGGAGACGAAAATGCAAAGTTTAGGACCCAGTGCGGGACCCACTTTATACAACGCCCAGGTGGAACTAGTCCACCTACACACTTATTGGGGGTCCGCCCCATATAAAGATCAGAATGTCCTTAATGGCCTTCTGAATCGCTCTGTCCAAAAATGGTCGAACAGATGATCTTGATGGTCAAAAGAATTTATCATACTTTCCCAAGACAGAAATGGGTAAAATATGTCAACAGAAGAAAGGTAATCTTGATTCATAAGGGACATGAATACATTATNAGAAATGGGTAAAGTATGCCAATGAAAGAAAGGTAATCTTGATTCATGAGGGACATGAATGCATTACCGATGTATGAAGATATTTTTTCTTGATTTAAATGGAGAGAGAAGCTATCCCCAGCGGAGTCGCCAGAAGCTGTCGGCACTATTTTTGGTGTGGGGTTTGCCCGTAAGAAGCTGTCGGTCATCGGAACTGAAATCCCGTTGCACGCTTCGGAAGGACGTTTTNAAGTTGTAGATGTTGCTCAGCACTTTATGGATTGTAATGCGATGTGATATTTATTTTCATTTTAGTATTTTTGTTTTTTGTTTAGCATTGTAATTGTGTTAGGAAATGTTGTATGTTTTTGTTTTTGTTTTTATACTTATTTCAAAATTTCATTTCCCATAAATTCCTCTAATAATTTATACNTTGAGAAGGAATGCACTAGGACACACATCCAACTCAATAGGTAACAAGAAAATATATGTGTCACGTTAGGAAGGAAATCACTAGGACTCACATCAAACCCAAGAGATGACAAGAGAATATATGTGTTACATTGAGAAGGAAAGCACTAGGACTCACATCCAACTCAAGAGGTAACAAGAAAATATGTGTGTCACGTTAAAAAGGAAAGCACTAGGGCTCACATCCAACCCAAGAGGTGACAAGGGAATATATATGTTACATTGAGAAGGAAAGCACTAGGACACACATCCAACTCAAGAGATAACAAGAAAATATATGCGTCATGTTAGGAAGGAAAGAACTAGGACTCACATCCAACCCAAGAGGTGACGAGGGAATATATGTGTTACATTGAGATGAAAAGCATTAGGACTCACATCCAACTCAATAGGTAATAAGAAGATAATTACGTAACGTTAGAAGGAAAGCACTAGGACTTACATCCAACCCAAGAGGTGATGAGGGAATATATATGTTACATTGAGATGGAAAGCACTAGGACTCACATCCAACTCAATAAGTAACAAAAAAATATATGTGTCACATTAGGAAGGAATGCACTAGGACACACATCCAACCCAAGAGGTGATGAGAAAATATATGTGTTACATTGAGAAAGAAAGCACTATGACTCACATCCAACTCAATAGGTAACAAGAAAATATGTGCGCTTATGCAGAAAATATCCAGATTCACACATGGGAATTCGTGGGGAATATGTAAATATGATATGAAAATATATGAAGGAATCGAAATTTAGGTACTGATTCAGAAATGGGAATTGAAATAAAGGGACAATTCTCAAAAAAAAAAATTGTTGTGTTGAATTTGCAGAAATATGTTATGTGAAAAGGTTGATTTTTTTTAAGGAAATTTGTAGAGTTTTTTGGGGTTTTGTGCCGAATGTGAAATTCCGCGGGGATGCAAAGAGAGTTAATGCAAATAAAGATGGTTGTGCTGCGCGCACAAAGAGTAAGAAACTCCAAAACTGAGAGAACCCCCTTAATAGATTCATTTTATTTTCTTGTTGTTTTTATCACATTTATTTTTTTTTCAAAATATGTCTTTAAAATTTTAATTTTAATAGGTTGATTTTTGAAAGAAATTTGTTTTGTTGTTTATTCATTTGTGATTGTTTTTATTTAAATTTTTTTTTTTGTTAAAGGTTTGTTGTTTCGTTCTTCATTCATTAAAATTCTAAACCAACACGTGGTTCGTGGCTTCCATCCATCGCACAAACAAGCAACTGACAAAAAGGCACATTTTTTGGGAGAAATTTTCATTAATCTGCTCTAATAAAGATGTTACAGATCAAACATAGGCTAACACCTAAAAAAGTACAATATATAGTCCATGAAGAAGTACATTTAGAACATCTCATGCCATGAATACATTGTAGGTTGAATATATCTGATACATATCATGTTGTTGTCGGCACTATTTTTTTGGTGTGGGGTTTACCCGTAAGAAGCTGTCGGTCATCGAAATTGAAATCCCGTTGCCCGCTTTGGAAGGACGTTTTTTTTTAAAAAAATTTAATTTTGAAAAAGATGAAGTCAAACTGACCCCATAATTTTCATAGTTTAAATGAAAGAGCGCTTTACCTCAAATCTTGTATCTATCCCGAAGGATGAACACAAGAATTGAGG
>JXCR01137701.1:19481-42612 GCA_002079205.1 Phalaenopsis hybrid cultivar | reverse complement strand
ATTTTCATATATAAAAGTTAGTTTATTGTTGTTTGTGAAAATGATTGTTCGTGAAAATGTTTGTTTATGAATTATTGTTAGATAAAAATTTGTGTTTAAAAATGCTAAAAAGAATTTGGAGTAAATTGATAGAAAATTAAAAATTGCAGAAATCCGAAAATTGAAATTTTGGGCCTTCAGCGCCAAAGCTAAAATAGTGATATTTTTTATGTGATTGTGATATGAAGGCTTGGGTGCTGTAAATGTAAAAATTAAAATATAGGTGTTCGATATGTAAATACATAGCCCGAGAACACCTTAAACCCCTTAAAAGTCATGATTTGCACTGTAAAACTACATTTTTACCCTTTGATTCACCTTCAACCTCCAGTTTTTGCACCTAAGGCTTAATTTTGCTCGTATTTGAAAGCGATTATAAGGTGAAGGAAGTTTGGATTTCATCTTCTCTAGGTAAGAGCTACACTTTGAATTAAGNAAAATCTGAAAATTGAGGGCCTTCAGCGCCGACAATGCTGGCATGGGCGCCGACAGCGCCCTCGACCCGAGAACACCTTAAACCCCTTAAAATTCATGATTTGCACTGCAAAACTCCATTTTTACCCTTTGAGTCACCTTCAACCTCCAGTTTTTGCACCTAAGGCTTAATTTTGCTCGTATTTGAAGCGATTTTCAGGTGAAGGAAGTTTGGATTTCATCTTCTCTAGGTAAGAGCTACACTTTGAATTAAAAGTTTTAGATTTTCACTAAGGATTTATCTCACATTGTTGAGATCCAAAAATTTTGGAAATTTTTTAAATATTCTGAGAAAATACTTTGGTGAAGAACTCTTACTTAGTAGATTTAAGTTTTAAGCATTTTACATTGTGATTTTTANATACTTTGGTGAAGAACTCTTACTTAGTAGATTTAAGTTTTAAGCGTTTTACATTGTGATTTTTGGAATTTTAGGAATTTATTCAAAATTTTATCAAATTTTCATAGATTTACCATGGCACCTAGAATGAGCAAAGGAAAGAGAAAAGTGGACTATGATGAATAAAAATTTGTCAGCTTCAAAGCTAGTACTCGTTTCCATAATCTATNTTAGGAATTTATTCAAAATTTTATCAAATTTTCATAGATTTACCATGGCACCTAGAATGAGCAAAGGAAAGACAAAAGTGGACTATGATGAATAAAAATTTGTCAGCTTCAAAGCTAGTACTCATTTCCATAATCTACTTAAAAATAAAAAAGTGATTCTAGATCGTGGATTTAAAAATTTGGGTGTAAAAGTCGAGCAATTAATCAATGCTCGGCAGTGGAAAATTTTTTGTTATTTTACTGCCGATGCAATTATTGGTGTAGTAATGGTGTTCTATGCCAATTTTAAAGAGACTTCAAAAGACTTAGTTTTTGTTCGTTGGAAAATGACGGAGTTTACTCCAACAAAAATTAATGAATTTTATCAATTAGAAGATGTGTACGGTTGCTAGTATAAATCATTTTCTGCTACGTATGAGGCCTTGGATGATATTATTTATTTTCTTACTGATGAAAGAGGAACCTGAAAGGTGAAAAATGGTGTTAAGATAAAATTTCCTCTTTCTATGTTAAATGTAGTATCTAAGGCCAAACACTACTTTATTTCTGGAAGAATGATACCGAAAAATCATCATAGTGAGGTTACAAGGGGTAGAGCCATTTTAAACTTCTGTATCTAGCAGGTTATGAGGATAAATGTGGGCTCTATTATTTATATGAACACTAGATCTATTGCTTTGGGAGAGACCACTAGTGGTTTAGCACAACCTGCCCTGATCTTCACACTTTGTGAACAGGAAGGAGTTGATTTTAGACCTGAGGAAGAGAGGATTGAGCCTCTAAAACCTATTGAGCCTACCAATATAAAGACATATGAATCTCATGTTGGATGGAGGTATGGAAGTAATACCAGAGATATTCCTTCTACTTCGAGGACCCCTACTTCTAGTGACCCTACTCCTCGAGAACTTTTGGATCAAACGATGATTCAACAGAGAGATATCTTAAGAATGGATCATAGAATGGAAAACATGGAGGCCATAAATGCTCACACCGATGATTTCATAAGAAAATAGTTTGAATATGATGTTGCTTATGATGATACGATGGTCAGATATATGAAGGGTGATCACTCAGTTCAGTTTCCTACTTACCCTGTCTTTACTCCATATCAGCAGCAAAATTTGAATGTGGAAGAAGAAGAAGAAGAAGACAATGATTGGTGATCTTTTTTTTTAGTTTTTGTTTGATTATAGTTTGTTATTCTATTTTTTGTTTTTGTTACATTGTTAAGATTGTTTGTTGTTAGATTGTGAGACTCTGNCATAATCTACTTAAAAATAAAAAAGTGATTCTAGATCGTGGATTTAAAAATTTGGGTGTAAAAGTCGAGCAATTAATCAATGCTCGGCAGTGGAAAATTTTTTGTTATTTTACTGCCGATGCAATTATTGGTGTAGTAATGGTGTTCTATGCCAATTTTAAAGAGACTTCAGAAGACTTAGTTTTTGTTCGTTGGAAAATGGTGGAGTTTACTCCAACAAAAATTAACGAATTTTATCAATTAGAAGATGTGTACGGTTGCCAGTATAAATCATTTTCTGCTACGAATGAGGCCTTGGATGATATTATTTATTTTCTTACTCATAAAAGAGGAACCTGAAAGGTGAAAAATGGTGTTAAGATAAACTTTCCTCTTTCTATGTTAAATGTAGTATCTAAGGCCAAACACTACTTTTTTTCTGGAAGAATGATACAGAAAAATCATCATAGTGAGGTTACAAAGGGTAGAGCCATCCTGAACTTCTGTATCTAGCAGGTGATGAGGATAAATGTGGGCTCTATTATTTATATGAACACTAGATCTATTGCTTTGGGAGAGACCACTAGTGGTTTAGCACAACCTGCCCTGATCTTCACACTTTGTGAACAGGCAGGAGTTGATTTTAGACCTGAGGAAGAGAGGATTGAGCCTATAAAACCTATTGAGCCTACCAATATAAAGACATATGAATCTCATGTTGGATAGAGGTCTGGAAGTAAAACCAGAGATATTTCTTCTACTCCAAGGACCCCTACTTCTAGTGACCCTACTCCTCGAGAAGTTTTGGATCAAACGATGATTCAACAGAGAGATATCTTAAGAATGGATCATAGAATGGAAAACATGGAGGCCATAAATGCTCACACCGATGATTTCATAAGAAAATAGTTTGAATATGATGTTGCTTATGATGATACGATGGTCAGATATATGAAGGGTGATCACTCAGTTCAGTTTCCTACTCACCCTGTCTTTACTCCATATCAACAGCAATATTTGAATGTGGAAGAAGAAGAAGAAGAAGACAATGATTGGTGATCTTTTTTTTTTAGTTTATGTTTGATTATAGTTTGTTATTCTATTTTTTGTTTGTGTTACATTGTTAAGATTGTTTGTTGTTAGATTGTGAGACTCTATTTTGTTCTATTGTTAATTATAGATTGTAAAACTATATGTTATATTTGAAATTTATGTTGTTAGTGGTTAGTATTTTGTTAAATGTATTGTAATTAACTCTTTCTTAGCAGATTTTATATGTATTATGTGCTATTTAATGTTTTAAGTCTTGTAGCTTTTCATATTAGCATCTGCAATATTTCAGAATTAAGTTTCAAAATTAGAACGTTCAACATGAAAGTCTTTTCTTTGTGTGTTTAATGTTTTCTTCCACTCTTTATTTTTTTCAATTCTTTACGCTAAATCTTTTTAAAATTTAAGTTTGGGGGGGAAGAAAAATTCATTTTTAAAGAAAAAAACTTAACTTTATTTGTCCTCATTTAGCTATATCCTAAAAAATTTTAAATTTAACAAGACCTGCAATATTAGAGGTTAACTTTAGATAACTATATTTATGTTTCTAAATATATAGTGAATTTAACTAAAAATTTTCAATAATAAAGGTTAATTTTAGAGATTAAGATATTTGGTATGAGAGAATAAGACTATGTTTTTCTATTTTAAGTAAAGAAATTTGTATTTTTGAAGTATTAAAAATCTTAGAGATTCATGTAAGAAGAAAAAAATAAAACTTTATGAAAAATCTTTAAGCTAATAAAAATTTATAAAGCGAAGGAGTGTGAAAAGCTTTTGACTTAAAGAAGAGGATAGTGAAGTTCAATATCATGAAAGGCTATCCAGATACAATACTCCTCCTCAAAAAAAAAAGAGAAAAAAGAAAAAGAAAAGTAAAAGAAATGAAAATGATCCTGAAAAAGAAAAGAAAAAAAAAAGAAAAGAAAAGAAAAGAAAAATATGTGGGAGAAGCTTGAGGATATGCCTAATTAAAAAATGGTTTGACTTGAATCAACTTAAAGAAGAAGGCTTGGCTACATTTTATAAACTTGTATTTGAGTATTAGCATATTTAATATTTAAATTTCATGAAGTTCTTTTTCATATGGATATTCTAAGGGACTTTAGTATGATGATTTGCAATTTTCTTGAAAAGAATAGAGAATACGAAATCTTAAACTTGATTGCTGGGTATTCTTATAGCATTAGTATTAATTGGAGTTGTTTTGAATNTATGCCTAATTAAAAAATGGTTTGACTTGAATCAACTTAAAGAAGAAGGCTTGGCTACATTTTATAAACTTGCATTTGAGTATTAGCATATTTAATATTTAAGTTTCATGAAGTTCTTTTTTATATGGATATTCTAAGGGACTTTAGTATGATGATTTGCAACTTTCTTGAAAAGAATAGAGAATACGAAATCTTAAACTTGATTGTTGGGTATTCTTATAGCATTAGTATTAACTGGAGTTGTTTTGAATTTTCTTAAGTTATGCTATTTTATTTAGTGGACTAATATAGAAATCTAAAAGTTAAATTCTTTACCATAAGTCATAATTTTAGTACTAAATGTGTTACTTGAGAATAAGTGACATGTATATTTGGGGGATTTTGATACACAAAAAATATATGCATTTTTAGACCTATATTTTATACTCATTTTTGGTGATATTACACCTTAATCGAAGGTATTTTTTTGTTTTCTTAAAGGTTGTTGAATTTTAGGACTTGAAACAAAAAGGAAGCAAAAAAGATGAAATTTGGAGTCAAAATGGAGAAGTTGAAAATTTTACTCAGGGCTGACGGCGCCAGAAGCAGCGCCGACGGTGTCATTTGACAGAGAGCAGTGAATTAAATTATGGATCACTGGCACCGACGGTGCCAGTGTTGGTTCAGACCCTGTTTCTAGAAGATTCGACGAATTTGGACTCTTTTTGAAGAATTTTTGGATGCACCTATTAAAGAACCGACTCTAGGCTTTATTTGGGGCTGAAATTGATCAGAAAAGGGGCTCCTCCTAATTCATCCTTGCTCTTTTTTGCCACACCTCGCCTCCATACACTTTTTTCCATCTCCATTCCACCACCATTTTGGAGTCTATTAGTGATTTTTCTTTAAGAGTTTAGAGTTTTTGTGGTGAGATTAAGTGTGAATCTTTCTCTAAGAGTGTTGGAGAAGGAGAAGTGTGAGAGATTTCTTCTTCCTACATTTCCTAAGAAAGGCTAGAAAGGATTTTATTTGAGAAAGAGTTTCAGATAAGTGTTGTTTGTTTTGTAGTGTTGTATGAACTTTCATTCATATATAAAATTTGTGTTTTTTTGTATCTTTCTCATAATGTTTGAGTAGTTTCCTTTATCTTTCTCCCTACTCTGAGATATGATGAAATGAAGAGATAATATAGATGTGCCAATACTAAAATATAAAATAAATTGTGATGATTTTTCAACTCTAAACTTAATTTACTTTTTGATCTGACCAATTGAATTATTAAAATGTGTTGTGAAACATATGATCCAGGAAATAGAGTACGAGTTCTACAACAAAGTGAGGATCACATTTGATTCCATGAAGGAGAATTTTGTTCATGAAATTAAGTGCAAAAAAATAGGGAAATATACATTATTGGGGGTAGAATTTGAGATTTTAGGGTGACAGATTAAAATTTCCAATCCAGTTTTAGTGTTTAGGAACTAAAGTGAGAGTTAGCCTTCAAGTGAAAAGATGTGGGAGCTCTGGAGTCGGATCCAGTGTCCTCCTAGTCTAGCCACAGATTTTGGGACTAAACTTAGGATTAGCCAATGATTTTCTATAACACTGTATCAGGGTGGAGAATTAAAATTGCTCCTAGTTGGCACAATACATATTAAAACCATTTATCTCATCTCATTTTACCAAAATCTCATTGTTGTGGGAAAGATGCTTTTCACATAGGAAACCTTCATCACATAAACATAGTTTTATAGTTTAGTAGTTACTGTTTAAACTTTGCAATTCAATTTTACTAGTAGTTAAATAATTGAGTTCTGATAATATCTTAACATTCAAAATTAGTGACTATAATTTTGTTTTACTTTCTGTGAATTTCTTAGATAATTTATCATTTCAAATTTAAACCTTCCCCGTGGGATCGATATTTGGGGCTAAAATAGAAAGTTATTTATTACTTGATAAAGATACATATACTTCTGTAGAATCTCAACATTAATTGCTTAAATTTCTTAATCATAAATATTGCATCAAGCTTTTGGAGTCGTTCCTTAGCAGAGTCAAACTTATATAAATTTTACACAACTATATTTTTTGAGATCAGTAACCTACAGTTGCTAACGATAATTCTCCAGCTTAAATGAGCTTAACAACTCATATAGACTAAGTAAATTTAAAAAAAAATGGAGATGCCGAGACAATAAAAAGAAGCAATCTTGATCGGTGTTGCTTAACTTAAATGAGAAAAGTCCCTCAAAAAGTTTAATGATTAAATATATTAATAACAAAATAGATGAAAAAGGTTAGAGAAACTTCTATAGCGGGGAGCTCGATGCAAGCTTTGTGGGCAGTGTAACCTGGATGCAAGGAAAGAACATTTTTGAGAAAGCAGAAAGGATCTTCACCAGAAAAAATCTTCTTAGTTTAACAACAACAACTCATAGGACTTCGAGTTAGTCTGCCTAATGCGTCATAAATCCTCAACTTATTTTTAAGCTTTTGCACAACCATGTTGAGCAATCTAAGCCTTAACTCTTTTAAGACTCTGACATTTTTGTTCGTTACGACATAAATCCTTCTATATTCTATCTCCAAGGCTATTTACACAATCAGATATCATGTAAATGTAAACCCTAAGTAATAAAAATGGCAGGATGAAACATCAAGTAATATCATCATCAAAACTGAAGCCGAACAGGATTAATTACTCTTACTTGATGTAATCCCCTTTAATTTCTCTTTGTTCAACCTTGAACACAAAACTTTATATTCTTGAAGACAAGCATTTATAAACTTCATCGAGAGTTTTCTTAAGTGACGTCAGTCGCTTACGATGTAATTAACTATAAGGACTTGCCTCTATAGGGAACTTAAGAACCCAATTAATATAAATCATGTCTAATCCTTATATTAGACAGGAGAACTTGTCGGCTAATAAATAAAAAAGGTTTGCAGACTAAAATGATGTCATAAATTTTCCTTAGTTTATGTAATTGTGTCCCGCTAACAAGAAATGTGTCTTTTCCTCGGAATGGTGCATTGCTTTAGGTGTGGTGTTTGGTTATTTTTAATATTAAATATGTGAGGTCTTTTGATCTCATTTTCAAAATTAAAATACTACCTTTCAAAAATCAAAATTATATATATATATATATATATATATATATATGGGGAAAGGAGTATTATTTGGCTCTTTATGTGTTAATCACAAAAGGTGAGTGCAAAGATTGGATTGAGAGAGTATCCCTCAAAACTAAAAAACCAAAAGAGATACAGTACACACTCATAAGGGGTTTCCTCAAACATATTACAAATACACTTAAAAGTAAGCCATAAAAGATAATACCAAAATAGAAAAAAAAAATACAAGAAAGGTCATATACCCAAAACACATATGTAAACGAAGGTAGCTGTTCTAAAAAATCCAAAACTGAGAGCTACTCCAAGAAACTGAGAGCTGAAACCGAAACACTGGAAGCAAGTCTTGGAGGGCCTCTCAAGACAAAAAAAACATGTACCTAAAACATCACAGCAAAAAGAGAGGAGCAGCAATACCAAAATCTTGTAGAAAAAAAATCTGAAGGATCAAAATCAGTATAATCCACCACATCACAAACCTGTAGTCTCCAAAGGGAGCCAAACAGTAGGGGAAGCATCAAGCCAATATCTCCATCCAGTAGCTTAAGTATAGAAATAGCACATCTATCCCAAAAATGGAACACAATGGCATGAAGCATAGGAAACCACCAAGGAAATTTATTTGACAAAATCATAATCCATAGTGTTACCGTACGTTCATAGGCAAGGTTCAAAAGGTGAAAAATATTAGCAGATGTATCATAGTTGATAATACCATCCAGCAAAAGGGGTAGAAAGATGTCAGTCAACTTTTTGATTTGAAAATATGAATATGAAAATAATTTTGAAATTTAATTTAAATATAAGAGATATATATTTTTGGTTTTGAAAGTAGTAGTTTTTTATTTTGAAAAGAAATGAGACCAAATGGATATCATTTGTCCAATAGTTTGCATAATCGTGCCCAATACCGCGAATATTACAACCTCCCAAAAGATGAGTGTATACCTCGGTGATAGACCCAATCCTGCAAACTAGGAGATTTGTGACATCCATTTGGCCTGCGAACATTTTATGTTTGACCGACAAGTTCTCCTATCTATTACAAAGATTAAATAAGGTTTATTTTACCTGGGTTCCAAGTTCCCTATAGAGGAAAGCCCCTATAGTTAATTACATCTCAAATGATGGGAGTCACTTGATAAAAATCTCGATAATGATCAATAGTTTTAGTCTTCAAGTATTTAAGGTCTTAGTTTTCATGGTAGGACGTGAAAAAACAAGTGGGTGTAGCTCAAGTAGCAACAGTTCTTTTAGGAGTCCAATGGAAGTAAAAGGGTAGGGGGCATCACAGATCTTGAGGAGGAACCTCAGTGACTTCCCAAACTATTCTACTCTACGAGTATGTTTTAGAGAGGATGTTATTTAAATGTTTAATCCTGCTAATTTTATTACTTAGGACTTACATTTGCATAATATTTTATTATGCAAAAAGCCCACAAAGATAAGTGGGTTTACGTTACAACGAACAACAACCTCATAACCTAAAGCGAACCTGGACTTACACATCACAATATTGTTGTAGAGGTGCCTAAAGAGGGTATGAGGATTTACGTCGTGCTAGGCAAGCTACCTCAAAGTTATAGCGGTTGTTATTTAGACAAAGGAGAGAGTTTATCTGGTGTAGACTTGTTTTGATGTTGTAGAATAATGATCATTTCTACTTGTAGTCTGCTCTAAGCTCCTTGTTGCACTGCCCACGAAGTTGCTCCAAGCTCCTGTTGTAGTGATGGCTTCAAGGTTTAAGTGTTTCAAACTAGTGATTTATTCTTCACAGTTTTGGTGTCAAAGTTTGGTTTTGCATGCAAAATAATCAAATTGCAGGTAAATAAAAGGCACTTGAAAAGTAAAATGCAGTAAAGTAAAATGTTGTAGATAAACTGTAAAAGTGTACTTAGGCACCTGTTACTGTTGCATTATTAGTGTTGCGAGCAAAGTATGATTTGCAACAGATTTAAATAAACTTGCATGAAAATTAAAGGCGAGAAAACCAAGCACCAAAGTCAAAAAAATGAGTCATAGAAACACATATGAAAGACCAGGATTGGGTGTAAGACATTGGTAAAAGTGGAGGCTCAGAGCTGGACTGTGTGCTTCCCGATATTAAACCAGAGCTACCAGCCCATCAATCTATGGAGGGCAGTTCTTAACCTCAATCTGAATGATTAGCCATGGACCTTTATAAAGTTTCACAGAAAAATTCTTTGATTTTCATGCAAAAGCTATTGTTTAAATCTTTTTTATGCAGAGTTCTTTTAACATGCAAGAGAGATTTTTGTTTTATTTTCTTAAATCTTTTGTAAAGTCGTGTAGTCCACAGGCTAATCACTATAATCGTGCTAGAACTACTGACAACCTAAGAGTGTCGGGGGCAACGATCCCACTAAGAATCGGCGAATAATATCATGGATCTTTTCCTCTCCCTTATTGAAGATCCATGAGGTAGGAGATACTATTATAATATTCTCACTTTGTATCCCTCATTTAAGCACACATAAGCAATGTCATCATCAGCCTCGCCACTTAGACCCTTGATTTATCATAGTCTGATGATCCATATGTGGCGTTAACAAATTTCCCTAATTGCCAGGAGGATTTGAGTGTAAAATCCAAGCTCAAATCTCTGTGCACTAAGTTTCATTGTAGGTTAAGTCATTATGAGACTTTCATTGTTCATTTAATTAAGGAAACATGAACTATGTCTCGGTTTATTTTCATGTCCGGCATTTTAATCAGTTTGGGAATGAAAGCCAAGTGTCAAATTTTGTTATTTATTCAAAATTAGGTGGATGAACGCTCACCTAGGGTGTGCTCCTAAAATCTAGGAAGTGTGCGCTGAGAATTCAATGGATGGTCTCTCACCTAGGGTGTGCTCTTAAAATCTAGGAAGTCTATGCTGAGAATTAGGTGGATGGACTCTCCCTTAGGGTGTGCTCCTAAAATCTAGAAGTCTATGTTGAAAATTAGGTGGATGAGCTCTCACCTAGGGTATGCTCCTAAAATGTAGGAAACCTACACTGAGAATTAGGTAGATAGGTTTTAACCGAGGGTGTGCTCTTAAAATCTAGGAAGCCTACACTTTAGCTTGTGCCTATAATGATTTAAAGGTTTCTACCCCCAATTAAGTGTTTTCCAACTAATCCTCAAATATTTCTAAGTGTATTCCAAATAATTAAATAAAAAAATCCAACTTTTCAACTTAACCATTTAACAAAATTAACAAAATAAACAAAAAGAGAAGGCTGACCCACTTCAAAAACTAACAAAGCCAAGGAACAAAATAATAAGTGAATCGGCCTTAAGAAATTAAATTCTTTCAAAAAGTGTAATTAAATCGACCCCTGAGAAGAGTACTTTCAAATAGCTCCAAACAGTGTTTAGATTGGCCTGAATGTTCCACATATCAGAGTAAAAAAACAGAGCTCAAAAGCCACCAATTTTACTAAAAAAGTGTAGCCCAAAAGCCACAAAATGGAACCAAAAAATACAACCCACAACGACACTTTCAAACAACTCCAAACATAGGGCAATCAGTCAAGAAATCAATCAAAATTTTCCTCCAAAATTACAAATACAAAAATCACAAATCAGCCCAAAATCAACACCTAAAATGACTCCAAAAAAAGTGAAAGTATCGAGCAAGGGCAGCCCCCAAACACTGCCTTATGCAATCCTTTATCCTTCCAAAATTACTAAAAAATTAGCACCAAACACAACATGTGAAATCACCAAAATAGCAACAGTTAAGACTTCCAAAAAGAATCATAAATGTTCCTAAAGTATGTACGCTAATTGCTACACATGTGTTTGCATATCAAAACCCAAATTCAGTGAAATGCAATTAAAGGGACTTTGCATGCACATCACTGAATCCCTACATATTTACTAACCCATCACCCAAATTTTGATGTTTACATACCTACTATCTTGACTATGCATAAGAAAGCGCATTCCGTGTTTAGAGGTTGAAATCGTAGTAAGCTTTATGTGATGTGAAAAGTTTGGATGGCATAAACATAATGAGTAGAGTTGAGGTGTTAGATATGTAAACAGGTAGGAGATAAGTTGTATGTATGTAAGAATTGAAGTTTGAGTGTTGGATACATAAATATGTAAGGATTGAGTGTTACAAATTTAGAAATTCCCCTATTGAATTTTAACATAATCATGAAGCAACATTAATGTCTCTGAGCCACTATTAATAAGTGCAGCTCCTTCGTTCTATTTCTTCTATTCAAGTGGCAAGAACAACAATCTGAATTATATGTAATGGATTACCCATAGATTAATGTCTTAATATAATCATAAGATCAATTCAGGTAAAAAATGTTATCTCACCATAAAAAATGATTAAAATCCATAGGCTCAAGCCAGAAAAATATTTACTTCAAGTTCTCAATCACGTCCTACTAGCAATCTCAATAGTCCAAGCATGGAATTGAACTGGTACACATAGTGCAAATGTAGATCATGCCAAAAGTTTTAACCTTTTAAAAAAAATTTGGCTGAGCAACAAACCTTCTTGTATATGCATACCAGTTATATATTAATCATACTATTGAATGAAAACCAATTTTCCTTGATGTTTCCTCTTTCTATGATATCCAAATCAAAACCGTCCTCCACAACCATAACCAAAAGTAGAGACATATAACCAATTGAACATAGAAAAGTGCATTTCCAATAACCTTTCCATTTTTTTTTCAAAATAAAACCAACAATAGGTCTCAATTTTAAATAATCAAGAGCAATATCATTGGATAAGGGAAGCTCATAAAACCAACCAAAGCAATTAGGATGAAGCTAATGATGATGATGAGTTTAATTTGTTTAAAGGAATGTGTAAATAGTCAGCTGATTGTTAGATTCTAGATAAGACTTAGAATAAGTGAAAAACTTACCTTGAGACTGCAGCAGAGGATGTCGAAGGAGCTTTAGCGTCGGGTGCTATAGAGGAGGAAGACCAAACTAAGAAGTGTGTAGGAGCAGCCTCGCACGAAGAAGTAATCGATCCCTAACCGAACAAATGAAGGAAGAGGGAGGCGGACTCGAACGGTCGAGAGAGAGGGATCAGGTGAGTTTTTTCTATCGCTTGGTGCTTCTATTGCGAGGAATAGAGGAGTTGGGGGGAATGGAACTGAGCAGGAGAGTCGCAACAGGCAAGAATTTCGATGTCGAGAGAGTAGGAGGCGAGAAGAGCTTTTTTTGCGTGAAAAGAAGGGAGGCGGGATTGAGTTGTCGCGAGAGTAAGAGCAGGGGAGCCAAACGGCTATTCGGTCGAGCAAGGAAGAGAGGAGGCAGAGGTAAACCAAACAACTATTTGGTCGGGGGAGGAGAAGCGAGCGGTGGTCTTCGGTGTAGACAAGAAGAAGCGAACTCGAGGGGGCAATGGTTTCTAGGCGAGCTTTAAAGGAAGACAAGGTTTTTGAGCAGGAGGGACAAAGAGAGCAAATGCGGTGCTTCTCTGTGAAGACGGATCGAGAGAGTAGAGAATGACGGACTTCAGTAGCAGATGGGATATTCGTCTAGGGATTCGTCGTGTTAAGGAGAAGAAGTGCGACCAGCATGAAGGAGCAGGATCGAGCTTAAGATTGAGTTGAATTGTGCCGAGAGCCCAATGAAGAAGCCAGTGTTGCTCTTTTAGAATAGGAGCAGACCAAATTAATCGAAGCAGCCATTACGCTAAAACTTTGGCGGGGACTTAATTAGTTTCCGTTGATGAAGGAGATTCAAAATAACAAATCTTTAACTTTCAATTAAAATGAGATTAAATGCCTATTTGAAATTTGAAATTTAAAATTTAAAATTCATAATTATTTAACCCTTGTTCAGCCCGAGTCCAGCCCAAATCAAACATGTGTTGAACCGAGGTTGAGCCCGGGCTCATGCCCCCCGCTAATTAAAAAAACGTGCATTGATTTTTGTGTTAATTGCTCGTGTGCAAAACCATAGCAATATGGGTGTCCTTTCTAGCTAAAGTCGACGATCCAGACGCATCCGTGTGGTTTGTTTTGTCATCCGGAGTAGTTCGGGTAAGTTCACCGATGATCGGGCTAGAATGTATGAAATCTGTGCATGGTGTAGCGAGTGCGTTGCTGAGTTACAGAGGGTTCACCTATGGCCGTCTGATCCTATGGGAACTCATTTTCAGGCCCTCTACATGTTAGTCATTAGCCCTTCCAACTAAGAGTTAAGTGCTTGGGACTACTCATGTGAGTTTCTTCACAAAAATGAGTCAAGAAGTGGCTTGAAGTTCTACGAGAGGTGGGCTCCATTATTAGTCTGCTAAGATGGTCAACAAGGAACTTCTAATGCTAGATTTTGGGTTCTTGGAGTAGGAAACTAAGACCTCAATAAAAATGAGGTCAACAAAAGATAAACCGAGCAACAATAAAATGCATAAAAAAAAGAGAAAATCCAAGCAGGACAAGAAAAAGGATTGTTCTCGAGCAGTAGCAACCACAAAACCCAAACCCAAGATTAGCTATATCATAATCCACGTAATAAAGGACATTCCATCCCACAGTTAAAGACTTCCATTCTGATGTAATGACTTCCAAGGTATCAGTCAGCCTTAAGATTAAAGAAAAATGCAAGAATACTTAAAAAAAGGAAATAAAAATCCAAAGAATCAAGGAGCATTTGATGGAGGTAAGCGTCAAAAACCATATAGTCTTTTCTCTGAGAAGAAAAAAACATGATGTATTAAGTATAGATAGAAAATAGCTCCAGAGAACATAGTAAGAAAGGTTAGTTTGTCAATAAATCACACCAAACACATCATCACATGGAGCTGCTACCTCAAGAGAAATAGAAAACCGGCACGGGTTGAAATCTAATATAAGGTAAATTAAGCAGATCACCATTTAATATAGTCTTTAGATGTGGTGTGGGTATGACTCCACATAAAGGTCCAATTGCATCCTTACCCTTCCAAGCCAACCAATTCGCTAAAGAATTGCCTTCTCTATAATTAAAGTAAAAGTGAATTATTAAATGATACTTTTTAGTGGGATCACGAATCCTATTTACAATGCACAATAAATTCCAATGGGGTCTTGTAGCCTTATCAAATTCATCATTAAGGAGTTGAGAATCAATCTCAATAATTAAATTAGGTAGCTTACAGCTAGTTGCCATCTGTATAGTCAACAAAACGCAAAATAAAATAGACAGTGCCCCATATGGTTACAAAAAATCCCACCAACACCAGCCTTAATGGAAATCCAGCTTCCATCAATATTAACCTTTATCCAGTTTGCGGGAGGGGGTTTTCACATTAATAAAGTGGCCATCCTACCCATTCTTAACTGCAAAACATTATGAGGTAAACATAAGGCACAACAAGCTTGATGAAAGTAGGCAAGGATATTCGAAACCATAAGGGAAGGAGTAGTAAAACTCCTATACTTACCATCATTCCTTGCAACCCAAATGAATCAAAAAGCCACAAAAAGGAAACCAAAACAATTTTTTATCCATCGGGGCGACACTTTGCCAAATATTGATATAATCAGCAATAGAAAAATTGTTAATCCACCTTAAACGAAAATGATTCCCAAGAAAATTCCATATTTCACACGCAAAAGGACAAAGAAAGAAAAGATGTGTTGTTGATTCCTTCTTTTTTTTACATAGATAACATTGAGACGCCATCTTTAAACCTTTAAGATTTAAATATTATCAAAGGGCAACATATTAAAAAAATACCTCCATAAGAAGAAAGAATTGGAAGGGGAGATTAAAGCATTCCAGATGACATTCCCCGACCTCTATGTCNGTGCAGTGATTAGTTTTTCTTTTAATAACTTAAAAGCTTTTAGGCATTCCTCATCAAAATTAAAAATTGCATTTTTCTCTAGTAAATGGTCGTTGACCTCACTTTTGGTTGAGGTTCAGTTTTTCCTCTTTAGTAGCCTAAGGTCTAGCCATATGACTTGACCTCACTTTTGGTTGAGGTTCAGTTTTTCCTCTTTAGTAGCCTAAGGTCTAGCCATAGTGACCTCATTTTTGGTTGAGGTTTAGTTTTTCCTCTTTAGTAGCCTAAGGTCTAGCCATAGGACCTCACTTTTGGTTGAGGTTTAGTTTTTCCCTTTTAGTAGCCTAAGGTCTAGCCATAAGATTTTCTTATTGCCTATTCTTAGAAAACTAGATCTGGGTGTGCTTGCCCAACACACCCCACCTATTGGGGGTCCATTTATTGACCTCACTTTTGGTTGAGGTCTCCGCTTTAGTAGCCTAAGGTCTAGCCATAGGACTTTCCTATTGACTATTCTTAGAAAACTAAAAAGGAACCCTCCCCATTAGAAATTCTACACTCCTCTTTACTCAACTTGAAGTTCCACATATTGGTCCTAACCCTATAGGGGAACTCAGGATGAGTCACCCTTAGGACTACTGGATCTTAGGGTTGACCCTGGGTGTTGGTCTAGGTCTTAAGGTACATATTTGCACTCACAATCACTCACAATCCTAAACATAAACTTCTAGGCTTTGGTCCCTTGATACTTTTGGGAGACTCATGTAGGTTAGGGTTTAACTAAGACCCACTAGCCCTAGGCTAGGGTTTAACTAAGACCACTACATAGAGGACCCAAAATAGGGTTTTCATTGGTACATGGCTTATTGATGTTGGTTGGCACTCCAACTCTACCAGGATACCCAACCTAGCCTTTTGCCCCTAAACTTCCCCAAGTTACCTAGATACCCTTGAGACCCTAAACTTCCCCAAATTACCTTGATACCCTTGGGAACCCAAATTTGGCCAAAATTTCCAAATTTACCCAAAATACTCAAATTGGTTCAAAAATCATTTTAAACACCTTGAAAACACCCAAACTACCCAAAACCACCAAAATTGGCTAAATTACCAAAATACCCCTCCTTAGCCCAAAATTCGAAAAATTCTAAAAAATCCTAAAAATTTCCAAAACCACCCAAATATTCCTAATTTTATTTTCCTCAACTACCACATGACCCAGTTTGGCCAATTTCACCATCTTTGACCAAAACCCCAAAATTGCCTTTTAAAGACCCATTTTTTCCCAAATCTACTTCAAATGCTCATCAATTTGATCCCAATCTCCCCAAATTTCAATCCCAAACTCAAATTCACCCTCAATGTGACCAAAATAAACTAAATCCAAGCCAAATTGTTCCATGATTTGAAACCAATTTTGATTTAAATCAAAACCCCAATTTTGACCCCATGACTTAGTTCCACCAAATTGAACGCATGGCCTCCTCAACTTGCCACAATTTGTGTTGGAAAATCATCATAATATTCCCATACATCAAAATTGACCTTCAATTAGTCTTGTTGAGGCCTCAATTTCATTTGATTTCAACCTAAGTCCAAAAAGCCCTAAATTTGTCCCATCAAAATCTCACAAAATTGATGGCCTTAGCCCAAAAATTTCCACTCTATTTCTTAATAAAAAATCTTTACAACATCTCTCTTAATCATGTGGAACATTCAATTTGGACTTAGCCCAAGTCTAGCTCAACTTAGACCCATGTTTAACCCAACATGTCCAAATTGATCAAATTTCAAAAATCCCTCAAATTCACCTACCATTTGAACTCAAAATCACTTCAACCCTTCACCAAAAATATTCATAACAATCATATACACAATGTTGATGAACCAATTAGTCCAATTGACATGTCTATCGTAGCCCAAACCCAAGCTTTGATCACTTGAACGCACATTGAACCCATGCACTAAAGATGGCCTAACTACCCCAAAGTCACCAAATTAATGACTCCACAACCATTAGTTGGACCTTAGTGGCCAGCCTAAACCTCCCAAAACCACCTAAACTAAGCCATGGACCAAAGGTATCCTAAATTAAAGGATTTCATTCTGTATTTGTTAAGCTCAGGATATTTTTGCCAAAACAAAGCCTAAACACATTAAATTGTTGTGACATATTCCCCTGGGTTCCCTGAGCTCCTAGCCACCTCCCTTTAGCTGGTCGGCTGGCCTAGTGGCCGAAAAATGGCCAAATTGAGAGCCACACCCATGGGATTAAACCAAATTCAAACCTAGAGGCCACCTCATATGAATTAAATGTTGGAGCCTCTCTGCCCTCCACCTAAGCAGCACATTTCACCCCCCAATTGGCCGTGGTAGCAAGGCTTAAGCCATTTTTTATAAAAGCTCCCCTCTACGGCTATGGAGGGAGAGCTGAAATTTCTTTTGAGAGGCTTCTCCAAATTGATCCCAAATCCTCTTTGAGACCTCCTCAGTGCAATCCAACCACCACATTGCCCTAAATCCCCTTGTCGGAGCCAAATTTTGAGCTTGAATCTCTGCTTACAACCAAGACAAAGCTCATTACACTCCTACACTCCACAAATATCAAATTAAACTAACCCACACCATCACCACAGTGAGAGAAGGAAAAACCACATAAAATTCCCCTTCCAAAGAGACTGTAGCATAGCTCTAGACCAACACCTGAAATTTGTCTTGGTCCAATTCCTACTTGGGCTTTGCACCAAATCCAGAGGCTTAATCCCTATCCTCCTTGGATCCCAATGAACGTGTCGAGCATCTCTGATCGAAGCTTCCCTTCTCAGAGCCAAGGTACTGAACCTCTCCTCCTCCCGAGCCTATTTTGATTCTCCATTGGATTAAGCTTAATTTAATTGCATGGTTACCGTATGGATATGTTCGTCTCACTTAGGCGAGTCCATAGGATCAAACCCAAAGTGATTTGGTTGAGTCTAGGCTGAGATCTTAAGGTTTTAGTGTGGACGGTCACGGGATCACTCTATCGAGGATGATGGCGTGGAGTCGTCTGATCGCGCGTGTATTGGATGGACGGAGGAGATCGAGCCGGACAACGCTTCCTTACATGAATCGCGGGCCAAGTTAGCGGCTACGTGGACGGCGACGTCCAACCAGAGCGCGCCACGCAAGCCTTCAAAGTTGCCTAGGATCTAGTGAGCATCTCGCGTTTAAATAGAAAAATAGGGATTTTCTTATTTAAATAAATAGCCCTAGCTTTAAAAATTCATATCTTAGTGTAGAAAAATTATAAAAAAAAATAAAAACACTCTCTTGCTGACTGAATAAGGGAGAATAATGTGGAAATAATTTGGAGTCCATGTGATGCATATTTTATTTTTAATTAAATAAACATTGATTTGAATGTTTTGATTCTCCATGCATGTAGGAATGCCACCAAGCTTGAAATTTTAGAATGTTATTGCCCCTATCTTTGGGAACATTGTTCGATTTTTCCAAAGTAAGAGGAGGTCCCTAGACAGAGATCCATTTTTTTTAAATTTATGTCTATTATTTGCATAAATTAATCATGATAATTAGCATGTTGCTTAGAAAATTCCAATAAATATTTGAAAGGTTCACCATGACAAGGGGATGCTTTGGAAATAATTTCATGAGTTAAATCAATAAGAATACACTTAATCTTCACCAACCCTAAAATAAAAAGAAACATAATTTTGGGTAACACAAACATCAAAATGACTTGATTTTTTATCTCCACTATTATTTAAGATCCAAAAAACTCTTCATAAAAATTTCAAAGCATTTTGAGTTCACTTGATAACCTAAGTTGATTTTTAATGATAAATATCATTTTAGCACTTAAATGATTTTTAAAAATCAAACTATAACTAAAAAATTTATAAAAACTTATTTTTTGAGTTCTCTGTAATCTGGGGTATTTTTTNATGCTTTGGAAATAATTTCATGAGTTAAATCAATAAGAATACACTTAATCTTCACCAACCCTAAAATAAAAAAGAAACATAATTGTGGGTAACACAAACATCAAAATGACTTGATTTTTGATCTCCACTATTATTTAAGATCCAAAGAACTCTTCATAAAAATTTCAAAGCATTTTGAGTTCATTTGATAACCTAAGTTGATTTTTAATGATAAATATCATTTTATCACTAAATGATTTTTAAAAATCAAAATATAACTCAAAAATTTATAAAAACTTATTTTTTGAGTTCTCTGTAATCTGGGGTATTTTTCAAAAATAAAATGATATTTAAAATAAAAACTTGATTTTTAGCCAATTTTTAAATATTTAAATAACGGGAAAATCCATAAAAATCACAAATATCATAAAACTTATGGAAATATTCTAAATTGCTTCCTAAGCACTTAGGCACAATTGAGATATTTGTCANGTATTTTTCAAAAATAAAATGATATTTAAAATAAAAACTTGATTTTTAGCCAATTTTTAAATATTTAAATAATGGGAAAAGCCATGAAAATCACAAATATAATAAAATTTATGGAAATATTCTAAATTGCTTCCTAAGCACTTAGGCACAATTGAGATATTTTTCATGATTTTCTAAATAAAGGTATTGAATTTTGAAGCTTAAAATAAATTTTAAAGGCTAAAAATGGATTTTTACTAAAATAATTTCAATAATTCAAAGAAAAATAAAAAAAAAATGTGAAATTTATTTCTCTATGTCCCTTGACATTAGGGAGATTTAATAAAAATATAAAAATTAATTTTTCACATTTAAAATATTTTATAATTAATAAACACTCCAAAATTTAAATAATTCTTAAAATTCAAATAAATTTAAAAAATCATAAAATTTGGTTCAAAAGCTTCTCTTGTTTAAGCCTACCTCCAGCAAAAATTTCAAGGGATTAGGATTTACCTTAGTGTAGTTAAAAATTTTCTTTAAAAAATCCTATTTTTGCATTAAAAATAATTATATAGATAAATTAAATTTTGAAAAATCACACTTTCTTCTCTGATGTCTCAATTGACCCATGAGTGAGGTAGGATAAAAGTTCCAAAATATATTGGATTAAATTTGATGAATTATGAAGTGATAGAGCCTTAGGGACAAATGTGTACTTTTGANTTTTCACATTTAAAATATTTTATAATTAATAAACACTCCAGAAATTAAAATAATTCTTAAAATTCAAATAAATTTAAAAAATCATGAAATTTGGTTCAAAAGCTTCTCTTGTTTAAGCCTACCTCCAGCAAAAATTTTAAGGGATTAGGATTTACCTTGGTGTAGTTAAGAATTTTCTTTGAAAAATCCTATTTTTGCATTAAAAATAATTATATAGATAAATTAAATTTTGAAAAATCACACTTTCTTCTCTGATGTCTCAATTGACCCATGAGTGAGGTAGGATAAAAATTCCAAAATCTATTGGATTAAATTTGATGAATTATGAAGTGATAGAGCCTTAGGGCAAATGTGTACTTTTGGAAATTTAGCCTTAATTAACATTTAGGCCTAATTTTAGAAAGGGAAATGAGAAATCTTTGATTCTAATTAACAAATTTGGATGTTTGAAACACAAGGGGTTAACTGGTAGAAACCAACCTCACTTGACCTAATTAAAAAGGATAAATTTACAATTTCCTTAAATTAGATAAATGTGGGAGTCTAGCCGATTAAATGATCATAGATTTAGGGGTATGATTTTTGGTGTCAAGAACTCACTAATTTAATACCCCTATTTGATGATTAAAAAACAAAAAAAAAACATTAATCATCATCACTTATAAGTCAATTTCATTTGCAAGGACTAAGACACTCACCAAAATCTTAAGGGCTTAGTAGTGACTTAGGCTAAATCAAGTTTCATTTAAATAAAGATTAGAAAAGTAAACATCATTGAAAATTCAAACATATTTCAAACACTACAAGCCCAAGTCAAAATTTGGCTAAGTCTCTTAAGCTTGCCTTTTTAAAGATCTTCACCCACATAATTCTTAAATTGAACTACGAGTGATAATTACTCTATTCTTAGGGATAATTGAGACATCAATGCTCATTGAGCACTAAGGGTGTTTACAGGATGAATTATTAAGCAACATAATAAGTTTAAAAGAGCTTGCGATTTTCCACCATGCAACAAGAGAGTAGCATGGACCTGCTTCTTTCTGTAGATCTGTTGGATACCTCGAAGATCTACTAAATTTAATATATTTTGTTTAACAAATATCATCCTTAATCAAATTAATAAGGACCCACCAAGATATGACCTAGGGTTAGGTAGGTCCCCAAAATTTTACTTCCCTGTTTCATAAACTTCCTTAACATGCCTTTTAAGTTTTAGATGGTGGAACGAGAAGACTCGCCAAGTACGCTTTTATAGTTTTCAGCATCGTCTTTCTTGTACTTTTATGCTATACTTTTATTCTTACACAAATTTTCATGCTAAACAACGATGTCACCCTGCATGAAAACTAAAACTATCAGGATAGCCACAAAACCAAAACCAAAACTAAACTAAAATCAACCAAGATAAAATTCACCGCCGCAACATTCAAAATATAAAACAACTGAAAATTTAATTACAAACCTTACATAAAACTACAAATTGCAACTAAATTAAGATGTCTCTATTGAATGACCAAGAATCTCTCGGAGGAGGTAACCTAAGGTTGCTAACGAGGCTTCACAATGTCTAAGTGAAATTATAGAACTCATTTAGTTGAGTTCAATAAGTTCATTTGGACTAAGTGAATCCAATAGAAAATAGTGGTGCTGGAACGAGGGAACCGTATGATCCTGACCGGTGTCACTCTAATCAACTTTAACATGCCCCCATAAAATTTAAAGAACTACAACCATAGAGCCACCTGATTTGACATCATAACTTGACACACTAGAAAACTCAAACTCTTCGCGGCAAGGAGCTTGGAGCTAGCATGGTGGGTAGCACAACCATCTTCAACAACAAAACCTGTCTTCTCCAGCTAAATCAATCTTCCTTCCTTAGATATAAACAACAAAGCCATAGAAATTCAAGGTTTCTTGCTTATGCAATGTAAATCCTCACCTTATCTTTAGGCCTTTGTACATCCCTGCTATACAGTATAAGCCCTAACTCGTCTTAGGATTCAGAGGTCACCGTTCGTCATAGCCTAAACCCTCACATCTTTCAGGCTATTTGTGTGACAGTTTCACATGAATATAAGCCGTAACTAATAAAATTTCCAGAATGAAACACCTAAATTTTTCTCCTCAGAAATGAAGCCAAACATTAGGATAGCTTGGGAAGTCACCGGGGTTATCCTCTGGATCTTTGACATCCCCTAGTTCTTCCTCCTTTGGACTCTACAACAAACTGTTCCAAATTTGAACCAATCCCCTTTCACACCTCTACGTTCGATCTAATTAAAAATTCCTACCCTTTGAAACTCCTTGAAGATAATCTTTCTTGATTTTTATCGAGAGTCTTCTTAGGTGACTTTGGTCATTTAAGATGTAATTAACTATAGGAGCTTTCCCTTATAGGAAGCGTGTCCGAACCCAACTTAATATAAACCCTATTTAATTCTTTATATTAAATAAGGGAACTTGTCAACAAATACAAAGGTTTCGTAGACCAAACGGATGTCATATATTCCTTAGTTTATTTGATCGAGCCTCATCCTCAAGT